>JAQPPZ010006831.1:0-103382 GCA_028583015.1 Wollemia nobilis
AATTGTACCAAGATACTTAAATAACTCAAAAACATTAAAAATGGGTGAAATATCAATTTCATCAGGTAGCTCCACTTTATAGGCATTATCATTGATCTTCAAAATCCTGCATGGCCCAATATTCTTAAGTTCCAGTTTGTTATAAGTCCCCTTAGGAAATATTTCTTTCCTAAGATGAACCATGACCATATCACCCTATTCAAAAACTTTCACCCTTCTATGTGCATTAGTAGACTCTTTGTAGTGAGCATTACTACCCTACAATTTTTCCCTCACTAACTCTTTCACTTTCTGGATATGCTCAGCAAATGCTTCTGCATCATCACTAACTTGTTCCCCAATTGGTAACTCAACCAAATCTAATACACCTCTAGGATTTCAACCATAAATAATTTGAAAAGGAGATTTATCTATTGACCTATTCACTGAACTGTTGTATGTAAATTTGGCTTGTGACAAAGCTAAATCCCATTGTTTTGGTTTTTCTCCAACTATGCACCGTAAGAGGTTTCCCAAGATTCTATTAACTACCTTTGTTTTCCCATCGGTATGTAGGTGGTAAGCACTAGTGAACTACAGCTTGGTGTTCATCTTCTTCCACAATGTCCTCCAAAAATGACTCAAGAACTTAGTATCCCGATCAAAAGTAATAGTCTTTGAAACACCATGCAACCGCACAATCTCATCAAAGAATAAGACTGCAATTCTAGTTGCATCATTATTTTTATGGCAAGCAATGAAATGCACCATTTTTTAAAATCTATTTACCACAAAAAAATATGAATTCTTACCCCTCCATGCCTTGGGCAACCCCAACACAAAATCCATACTCAGATTGGTCCATGGTCCTGTAGGAACTGGCAGTGGCATATACAACCCTGTATTTTGCGCATGGCCCTTAGCCATTTGACATACTCTACAACTAGAGACAAACTTGATTATGTATCTCTTCATTTTTTGCCAATAGTACTTCTCATCTATAAGAGCGATAGTTTTGGCTACTCCAAAATGACTAGCCAAAATCCCACTATGTAATTCTCTCAAGATGTTCTCTCTCATAGAGCCATTGGGAATGCATAATCGATTACCCTCAAACAAGTAACCATTATGTAAAAAATACTCTTCAAAAATAGTACGAGACTCACCCTCTATCGCACTTTTACACTATTCCACAATATTTCCAAATTTTGCATCAGATTCATACAGATCTTTAATCTCCTCAAATACTACCACTTCATTCTCCATAGTGGTCAACAACAAGAGTCTCCTACTCAATGAATCAACAACCTTATTTTTTTTACTCGACTTGTGCTTCAGGACAAATGTATACTGTTGCAAAAATGAAACTCATTTGGCATGCCTACTATTTAAATTTTTTTTAGAGTTGACATACCTCAACGTTTCATGATTAGTAAACAACACAAACTCCTTTGAGAGAAATTAATGCCTCCAATGTTTCAATTCTTGCACAATTGCATAAAATTCCACATCATATGTAGAATAATTATTCCTTACGTCATTCAGCTTCTCACTAAAAAATGCTATAGGTCGACCCTCTTGACTTGAGACACCACCAATTCCAACAAATGAGGCATCACAATCAACCTCAAACATCGTACTAAAATCTGGTAACACTAGAACAGGGTCTTCCAACACCTTCTTCAAGAGTTCAAAAATATCTATTGCTTTCGTAGTCCATACAAACTCTTTCCCCTTCGTGAACTCAGTTATATGGGAAACTATACTACTGAAGTTCTTGATGAACTTTCTATAAAAGGTAGCTAGCTCATGAAAGCTCCTTACTTCTGTTATAGTTCATGGAAGAGGCCATTCCAGAATTGCCTTCATTTTCTCATCATCCATCCTCATGCCATCTCTTGAGATTACAAATCCTAAAAACACTAAACTATCCTAAATAAATCTACATTTCTTCATGTTGACATACAATTTCTCCTTCATGAGCACATCTAACACTAATTTTAGGTGTAACAAATGCTCTTCTTCACTTTTACTATAAATCAAAATATCATCAAAATACACAACCAAAAACTTACCATTATATTCCCGTAGTACTCTGCTCATAAACCACATAAATGTATTGGGTGCATTATACAACCTAAATGGAATCACCATCCACTCGTAAAACCCATATTTTGTCTTAAAAGTTGTCTTTCATTCATTCCCATATCTAATTTTGATCTGGTAGTAGCCACTCCGTAGATCAATTTTACTGAAGTATTTAGCTCCAGCTAATCCATCTATCATGTAATCCACTCTTGGCATAGGATACTGATACTTTATTGTGATCTTGTTTATGGCTCTACTATCCACACACATCCACCATTCACCATATTTCTTTGGGATCAGCAATGTTGGAGTTGCACATGGGCGTATACTCTCCCTAACTAATCCCTTCTTTATCAACTCGTTTACTTGCCTACTCAACTCTGCATTCTATGTTGGGTTCAACCCATGTGATGTTGGATATCCCTCTTTGGTGGTAGCCCATATGGTAACTCCTCTGGTGTGACATATTTATATTCACTTAGCAACTTATCTGCTACTGTAGGTATAACCACTTCCTTTGTTTCTAGCTTCCTAGATGTTAAGGCATAACAGAAGCTAGCGTCCTTAATCTCTGCAAGAAACTCCTTCATCGTCAACAAGCTCTCACTCGATGCATCATCTTTCAAAGTTACAAGAACTACCTTTACACCATCCTTCTAGAATGTGTAAGTATTCTTTCTCCCATTATGGTTAGTATCCCTGTCATACTACCAAGGTCTTCCCAATAGAATGTGACATGCATCCATCGGGATCACATCACACCACACTTCATCCTTGTAAGTGATTCCAATTGAAAATTTAATTAAACGCCTTTGATCTACAAGGATGCTTTTCACATTCCATGTTTATTTTATCAACCATGACATTTGACACCATATTCTCATAGCTACCACCATCAATGACAATGTTACATATCTTCCCTCCTGATGTACACCTTGTTCTAAAGATGTTCGTTCGTAGCCCAGAATCATCACCATATATGGTTTACCCATTTATTTTGCTCTACACCTTTTCTTTCTTAGGAACAATCAGCATCCTCCTTATCATAAGTGCTTCCCCCATGTCAGCAATAACTTCATCCTCATCTTGCTCTTCCATCTCAACCAGATTGACCCTTCCTTGTCCTCCTTGACCCCTTTCTTGGACATCACATTGGGGACACTCAAATGCTTTGTGCCCCTCCTCACTACACCTATAATAGGTATACGACCTTCTTGGATCATTCCCATTTCATCCACCACTGTAACCTTTACCTCTTTGATATCCTCTTCCTCTTAGATTCTGCCCATCTTATTCTTGTTTAGAAAGTATTGAGGATTCTTCCTTGAGAAAATTATATCCACTTTGACCCTGACCTGAAGAGGGTGTGAATCTCTTCTTACCTCTTCTATTAAACCTTTTTAATTTCTCATCTGCCTTGAGGGCCATTTGATACACATCCTCCACTATAAGAGTGTGATGCATGCTCATCTCACCTTGGACAACAAAAATTAGGCCCTTTACATACCTAGTAGCCTTTTGGTCCTCCGTCTCATTGTGATCCACTCGAATGGATAGCTTGTAGAACTCATTAGTATAGTCCTCAATGCTTTGATCCTTCTGTCAACGATTTTGAAATCTACAAAATAGGGTTTGGGAGTAGTCTACAGGTATACATTTTTCTTGTAACTTCTTCTTCATCTTTGTCCAATCCCTAATATTTTTCTTTTTATTCCTCTATTATGTAGTCTGTAAATTATCCCACAAAATCAATGCATGTCCCTTCAACTTTGTGCATGCGAGCTTAGCCTTCTTCTCTTCAACAACGTTACTCCATTCAAAATATTTTTCTAGGTTATTGATCCAATCAATCAACTCCTCTGGTTTTAACCCACCAACATACTCGAGAACCTCGATATTGATCCCATCTCAATTCTCTTTAAGCCCCTCTAGAGCTTGTATCAACCGATTTTCAAAACCATGCCCTTCTTCCTCTAGACCCTCTGGTTCTGCTTCTGCATGGACCTTAGATCCACGTTCCTTAGGTACATTTTCATCATCAAATCCTTGATCTACATGCACCCTGGGATGTCTCTCTCCCATGTGATCAATCACACCAATTAATCATGTTATTTTTGTATTTAGATCCTTGATTTGTCTATTCATATGGGCATATATTCTAGGTGACATCTTCCCTTCACTAACGAGATCACACCCGCTCTGATACCAAATGGTGTAAACTGAGCTACAAGAGACCAAAAAAATAGACTCCAATCACATAACACAAATGCAATATAATGGAAGAAACTTGCAAATCAATATTCCTCTCATTCCTAAATTCACACTTCTCCAAAATATTGCAATCCATCATATAGCAACCGAAAACCAAAGAAACCCTAAAAAACATCTTTTTTCTAAAAATTGCTAAAAATAAAAATGAGTTGGATTGCACCCAAATTTGGTGTACACATACCTCTTACAATAAATAACCGTACTTTAAAATATTAGGACTCAAATTAAGGTATAACAAAAGATAATAAACTTCTAACATTCAAAAAAATCCAAAAAACCTGGGAACCTGTTCTAAAAGCTAATTTTGGAATACTAGATGTAAGAGTTAGGTCCCAAAAACATGTTTTTTTGAGGTTCAAGCAAATGAGATATTGGACTGATTCAGAACACACATGCAGAACCACCTATTAAATTTCAAGGCAAACGGGCGTACGGTTCACAAGTTATGGCTTCGACAAGGTGCATCATTCTCCTCTAGTGAAAAAGAACTCAGCTCCTACGAGTTTAGCAGAATTAAAATCTTGTAGCTTCTGGTTATCAATTTTCTTTAGCTCTAACTTTGAAACCCAAGTGTTATCTGACTATGGTAATCCTTCCCACTAAACCAGGTATCTATTGTAGCTCCCATGTCTAGTGGTGATCACCTTCTTATCAAGCACCTATGCAACTCTGTCTTTTTTCTTAGGCATTTGTCATGCCCAATTTATTATCTCCTATAATTCACCATCCTTGACAGTACCAAGATACAAAAATAAATCAGAAACATTAAAAACTAATGAAATATCAAATTCATCGAGCAACTCCATTTTATAGGCATTATCATTGTTCTTCTTTAAAATCCTACATGGCCCAATTTTATTAAGTTTTAGTTTTTTATACGTCCCCTTAGGAAATATTTCTTTCCTAAGATGAACCATGAACATATCACCCTCTTCAAACACTTTCATTGTTCTGTGTGCATCAGCAGACTCTTTGTAGTGAGCATTACTACCCTACAATTTTTCCCTCACTAACTCTTGCACTTTCTGGATATGCTCAGGAAATACTTCTGCAACATCACTAACTTGTTCCCCAATTGGTACCTCAACCAAATCTAATACACCTCTAGTATTTTGACCATAAATAATTTGAAAAGGATATTTACCTATCGACCTATTCACTAAATTGTTGTATGCATATTAGGCTTATGACAAGGTTAAATCCCATTGTTTTGATTTTTCTTCAACTATGCATCGTAAGAGGTTTCCCAAGCTTATGTTCACTACCTCTGTTTGCCCATCGGTCTGTTGGTGGTAAGAACTACTAATCTGTAGCCTGGTGTTCAACTTCTTCCACAACGTCCTCCAAAAGTGACACAAGAACTTAGTATCTCAATCAGAAGTAATAGTCTTCATAACACCATGCAACCGCACAATCTCATCAAAGAATAAGACTGCAATCCTAGTTGCATCATTAGTTTTTTGGAAAACAATGAAATGCACCATTTTTTAAAATCTATCTACCGCAACAAAAACTAAATCTTTACCCCTCTGTGTCTTGGGCAACCCCAAAACAAAATTCATACTCAGATCGATCCATGGTCTTGTAGGAACTTGGAGTGGCATATACAACCCTGTATTTTGTGCATGGCCCTTAGCCATTTGACATACTCTGCATCTAGAGACAAACTTGATTATGTTTCTCTTCATTTTTAGCCAATAGTACTTCTCCTCTACAAGAGTGGTGGTTTTGGCTACTCCAAAATGACCAGCCAAACCCCCACTATGTAATTCCCTCAATATGTTCTCTCTCATAGAGCCATTGGGAATGAATAATCGATTACCCTTAAAAAAGTAACCATTATATAAAAAAAACTCTTCAAAAATAGTACGGGACTCACCCTCTATCACACTTTTACACTATTGCACAATATTCCCAAAATCTGCATCATATTCATACAGATCTTTAATCCCCTCAAATTCTACCACTTCATTCTCTATAGTGGTCAACAACAAGACTCTCCTACTCAATGCATCAACAACCTTATTTTGTTTGCCTTACTTGTGCTTCAGAATAAATTTAGACTGTTGCAAAAATGAAACCCATTTGGCATGCCTAGTATTTAACTTTTTTTGAGAGTTGACATACCTCAATGCTTCATGATCAGTAAACAACACAAAATCCTTTGAGAGTAAGTAGTGCCTCCAATGTTGCAATGCTTGCACAATTGCTTAAAATTCCACATCATATGTAGAATAATTCTTCCTTGCATCATTCATCTTCTCACTAAAAAATGCTATAGGTCGACCCTCTTGACTTAAGACACCACCAATTCCAACAAATGAGGCATCACAATCAACCTCAAAAACCTTACTAAAATATGGTAACACTATAACAGGATCTTTCGACACCTTCTTCTTCAAGATTTCAAAACTCTTTGTTACTATCGTAGTCCATACGAAATCTTTCCCCTTCATGCACTCATTTATAGGGGTAGCTATACTACTGAAGTTCTTGAAGAAATTTCTTTAAAATGTAGCTAGACCATGAAAGCTCCTTACTTCTATTATAGTTCATGGAAGAGGCCATTCCAAAATCACCTTCACTTTCTCATCATTCATCCTCATGCCATCTCTTGAGATTACAAATCCTAAAAACACTAAACTATCCTAAAGAAATCTACATTTCTTCAGTTTGACATACAATTTCTCCTTCTTGAGCACGTCTAACACTAATTTCAAGTGTAACAAATGCTCTTCTTCACTTTTACTATAAATCAAAATATCATCAAAATACACAACCACAAACTTACCATTATATTCCCGTAGTACTCTATTCATCAACCGTAAAAATATACTCGGTGTATTAGACAACCTAAATGACATCACCATCCACTCGTACAACCCATATTTTATCTTAAAATTTGTCTTCCATTCATCCTCTTCTCTAATTATGATCTGGTAGTAGCCCCTTAGCAGATCAATTTTATTGAAGTATTTAGCTCTAACAAATCCATCCATCATGTCATCCACTCTCGACATAGGATACCGATACTTTATTGTGATCTTATTTATGGATCTACTATCCACACACATCCTCCAGTCACCATATTTATTTGGGGTTAGTAATGCTGGAGTCATACATGGACTCATACTCTCCCTAACTAATCCCTTCTTTATCAACTCTTTCACTTGCCTACTCAACTCTGCATTTTGCATCGGGTTCAACCGATAAGCTATCTGATTTGAGAGTGTTGATCCTAGAATCAAATCTATGTGATGTTGGATATCCCTCATTGGTGGTAGTCCATTTGGTAACTCCTCTGGTGTGACATATTTATATTCACTTAGCAACTTAGCTACTGTTGTAGGCATAACCACTTCCTCTATTTCTAGCTTCCTAGCTATTAAGGCATAACAAAAGTTAGCATCCTTGATCTCTGTAAGGGACTCCTTCATCGTCAACAAGCTCTCACTTAGCCCATCATCCTTCAAAGGTACAAGAACTACCTTTACACCATCCTTTCAGAATGTGCAAGTATTCTTTCTTCCATTATGGTTAGTATCATTGTTGTACTACCAAGATCTTCCCAATAGAATGTGACATGCATCCATCGGGATCACATCACACCACACTTCATCCTTGTAAGTGCTCCCAATTGAATATTTAATTAAACACATTTGATCTACTGTTACCTCATTACCCTTCTTAACCCATGAGATGCGATATGGATAAGGATGCTTTTCACATTCTAGGTTTATTTTATCAACCATGACATTTGATACCATATTATCATAGCTACCATCATCAATGACAATGTTACATACCTTCCCTCCTGATGTACACCTTGTTTGATATATGTTTGTTAGCAGCCCAAAATTATCACCATCTATGGTCTATCTCTTCGTTTTTCTTTGCACCTTCTATTTCTTAGGAACAATAAACATCCTCCTTATCATAAGTGCTTCCCCCATGTCAGCAACAACTTCATCCTCATCCTGCTCTTAATCAACATCTTCCTTATCATAAGTGCTTCCCCCATGTCAACAACAACTTCATCCTCAACCTGATCTTACATCTCAAACAGATTAACCCTTCCTTGTCCTCCTTGACCCCTTTATTGGACATCACATTGGGGACACTCAAATTCTCTATGACCATCCTCACCACACCCATAATAGGTATACGACCTTCTTAAATCATTCCCATTTTTTCTACCACCGTAACCTCTACCTCGTTGGTATCCTCTTCCTCTCAAATTTTGCCCATCTTCTTCTTTTTTAGTAGGTATTGAGGATTATTCCTTGAGAAAATTAGATCCACTTCGACCCCGACCTAAAGAGGGTCTAAATCCCTTCTTATCTCTTCTATTAAGCCTTTTCAATTTCTCCTCTGCCTTGAGGGCCATTTGATACGCATCCTCCACTGTAAGAGTGTGATGCATGCTCATATCATATTGGACAACAAAACTTAGGCCATTTACATACCTGACAGCCTTTTGGTCCTCCATCTCATTGTACTCCACTTGAATGGATAACTTGTAAAACTCATTAGTATAGTCCTCAATGCTTTGATCCTTTTGTCAGAGATTTTGAAATCTATGAAATAGGGTTTGGGAGTAGTCTACAGGTATAAATTTTTTTGTAACTTCTTCATATTTTTCCAATCCCTGATCTTTTCCTTTCCATTCCTCTGTCGTGTAGTCTGTAAATGATCCCATAAAATAAATGTATGTCCCTTCAACTTTGTGCATGTAAGCTTGACCTTCTTCTCTTAAACAAGGTTACTCCATTCAAAATATTTTTCTAGGCTATTGATACAATCGATCGACTCCTCTAGTTTCAACCCACTAGCATACTCAGGAACCTTGATCTCAATCCCATATTTATTCCCCTTAAGCCCCTCTAAAGCTTGTATCAGCTGATTTTCAAAATTGTACTCTTCTTCCTTTGGGTCCTCTCGTTCTTCTTCTATGTGGAATTCAAATCCACATTCCTCGGGTATATTTTCATCATCAGATCCTTGATCTGCATGCATCCTAGGATGTCTCTCTCCCATGCAATCAATCACACCAGTTAGTTATGCTATTTTTGCATTCATATCCTTGATCTATCTATTCATATGGGCATATCTTCTAGGCAGCATCTTCCCTTCACTAGCGAGATCACACCCGCTCTGATATCAAATGGTATAAACTCAGCTACAAGAGACCAAAAAAATGGACTCAAATTACATAACACAAATGCAATATAATGGAAGAAACCTGAAAATTGATATTCTTCTCATTCCTAAATTCACATTTCTCCAAAATATTACAATCTGTATATAGCAACCAAAAACCAAAGAAACCCTAAAAAATGTCTTTTATCTAAAAACTGCTAAAATTAGAAATGAGTCAGATTGCATCTAAATTCGATGCACACATCCCTCTTACAATAAATAACCTTACTTTAAAATATTAGGTCTCAACTTAAGGTATAACAAAAGATAATAAACTTCTAACATTCAAAAAAACCCAAAAAACTCGGGAACCTATTCTAAAAGCTAATTTTGGAATACTAGATGGAGGAGTTAGGTCTCAAAAACATGTTTTTTGGAGGGTCAGGCGTATCAAATATTGTCCTAATGTAGAACACACATGTGGAACCACTTGTTAAATTTCAAGGTAAACGAGCATACGGTTCACAAGTTATGGCTCCAACAAGGTGCATCATTCAAAGTTGACATCCATTCCAAAATTAAAGAAGTGTGATTTCTTTTACCAAATGGAACATGTGGAAAATTTAGGCATCCTTCATATATTGTTGTCACACTACCTAAATTTTCTTTCTCACAAATAGATATGCAATCTCTGGTAGACTGACCCCTTTAACCTAAAATGACGAACTCTAAATGGACTAGTTTGGGTTAGAATACCCTTTTTACGAGCTTAATTAATGGTGGACATTTACTTTCCAGTGCTCAACCATATTATGTAGAAATTAAAATGAATTTATTGTGATCAAGATATTATAACAACTTCGAGCTTTAGCTTAAAATAATAGATTGGTGTCTTATCCATTAGGTAATTGTAGTAGAGATTAATGTTTTAATGAACCAGAAAGAAAGAGAAAAGAGAAATTGGATTGTTTACATGCATTCAAATTATGTAATGAACATGTATTTTTTTTTCTTTCATTCTCCTTCAGCAAGAGGAATAAGTGAGCTGAGGTTTAGCGGGTGCGACGGGAGTGAGGGTTTGAATTTTCTGGGTAGGAATCTCAGCCAAGGCGGTAGAGGTAGAGCTGGTACAGAAGGGGCAGGTGGCAACCTCAAGCATGGATCACGCGAGGATCCATAGGAAGGTAGTCAGGCTGTGGCAGATTTGGATGCGGGCATCACACGAGGGCCCGACCCTTCTCAGAAAGACCCCGACAAAAAATGATATGAAGTACAATGCGGGACCCAAGAAGTGGATGACTTTTTCTAAGACTCTTAGAGGAAAAAGAAAGGAGTTTCTCTCTCTTCCACCCGTAGTTCCAATAAATAATAAAATTTCAGCCCCGACAAGTTCCATGAGCCCTTTTCTTTTAATGGAAGAATTATCTCTGGTAGGCAAGTTTTTGGGAGGTAGGTCGGACATGGAGACTATCAGGGCTTGGGCGACAGGTAAATGGTGACTAGTAGGCATCTTGGAGTTGGTAGCTCTAACTCAAGGATTCTTTATTATTCTTTTTAACAATATGGAGGATGCTAACCGTATTTTAATAGGAGGTCCTTGATTTCTAGGCAAAAGGAGCCTTTTTCTCAGATGATGGTGTGAAAATTTCAACCTTGAAAAGCAAAATATTAACATTGCCCCTATTTGGGTTTGTCTCCCAAGTCTACCTACCCAGTTCTTCAATGAATATTGGTTGCAGGGCATAGCAAGAACTATAGGGGACCTGATCTCCATTGACCATGCGACCTTGGCCAGGACAAGGATGACTCATGCACGAATCTGCGTAAATGCTAATTTGAATAATGAATTGCCAAGGTTTGTGTAGCTAGAGTATGGAGAATACTATAGAAAATAGTCAGTAGAATACGAGAACAGATCGGCATTCTGTGTAGAATGTAAAAATCAAGGACATCTATGCAATTAGTGCCCTAACCTGGCAATGAATAGAGAAAAGCAAAATTAGGGAATGTTAGACAGAGGAAATTTTAGGAGTTTCCCTGGCAGAGGTGATTTCAATCAGGCAAACTATGTCTACCAAAAAAATAAAAGAGAGGGTGCAGGGTCCCAGCAAGACAAAGTAAAACAACAGGTTGTTGGCAACCAAAACACTCAGGTAAGTTCCAATCCTCTAGTTTCAAATAAATTTTCAATTCTATTAAATATGGGAGTATGAGGATTATCAGAATACATGGAAGCCCAACACCTTCAGGCTAACCTTTCTAGATCTCTCGAATCCCCATCCAAGTCAGATCCTCAAACACTAATGCTAAAATTACTGTAAGCCCCGTGGGCATCACAAATCCAAACCCTAATGCACGATCTCTAAAATCCACATCCAAATCAGGATCCTTAAATCCCAATGCTGGAAATACTTCAAGCCCAATGGGCATCCTAAAGCCAAACCCTAATGCTGAAGAACTTAGGAAGAAAGTTGAGGCATTGGAAAATAAAAAATCTCATCTCCCTAACATCATCACTAGGAGCCAAGTGAATCCTACTGAGGGGCCATCCCGTAAACCAGGGGAATACAGGAAAAAAGGAGAAGATTTGAATGTAAGGGTGGAGATATGTGAAACTATTTAGACTGAGGAATATGACAGTCTGATTCTGTAATAAATTACCTCCCCTCAGTTTAGTCCTAAACAAACCAGGAGCACTGTGAAGTCTCCTATATATTTTGGCAGTGAAAAAAGAAGAGGAAGAATATCAAATGTTGAGCATCAAAAAATTAAAACTGATAATGACATTGCCAATGGAAAACAAAGAACCTTGTTACAATAGGTTATTCCAGGTTTTGAAGACAACAAATTAGGAAAACCCCCTCAAGGGAGGAGGAGAGGAATAAATCCCAAACAATCTAAATAAAGTTCCTCTCATGGAATGTGAGAAGACTCAATGGCCTTCCCAAACACAGGGAATTCAGTGCAATAAGAAATCAAGTGAATCCAACTATTATCATGTTGCAAGAAACAAAAACTAATGATATTCAATCTAAAAAAATAGCAAAAAAAAATTGGAATCAAGAGGAGATGGTTTGCAAATCATCCAAATGAGCATCTGGAGGCCTTATGACTTTGTGGGATCCGTGGATAGTAGAATGCACCATTATTCAAAAATATGACAGGGTTCTTAGTGTTTTATTTAAGGAAATAAATAGCAACAGGTCATGGATCCTTTCAAATATTTATACCCCGAATTCAATTCAAGGGAGATATTTATTGTGGGAGTACTTAGGCAATCTGAGTGAAATCTTCCATAATGTCCCCTGGATTCTGGCTAGGGATTTTAACACTCCTCTTTACCCTTTAGACAAAATGGGTGGAAATGGACCACCTATCAGGAGCATGGATGAGTTCAATGAATTTGTGAACTCCAACATGTTGATGGATGTAAAACTTAGAGGAGCGAATTATACCTAGAGCAATCGACGGATAGGGTGTCATCTCATTCAAAAAAAGCTTGATAGGTTTTTTCTATAAAAGGAGGCTACAACTTTGTTCGGTGATTCTACCCTACAAGCCCTTCCTAAAATTGTCTCTGATCATAATCCCATTTTTTTGGATATCCCTAACTCTTTGTCCTTCAAGAAACCTTTTAGATTTCAATCTATGTGGATCAAACATTCTAGTTTTAGAGATAACTTATGTCAGTGGTGGCAACAACCTGTCAGGGGTAGTGCAACTTTTAAACTTGCTGGAAAATTAAAGTTTGTTAAGAAAAAGTTTTGAACTTGGAACAAAGAGGTCTTTGGGAACCTCTTTGAAAATAAAAAATAGGTTGTTGAAATTTTGAAGATAATTGATCATAGGATCCAACATGGTGATGCTGATGAAACTACTAGGCAGGAGGAACGAACAAAACTAGCAGAGTTTCATAACATTTGGCATGTGAGGAAATATTTTGGAGGAAAAAATCAAGGGCTCTTTGGTTGAAATAGGGATATTCAAATTCTAATTTTTTTTACGTCACCACGCTTAGAAATAGAAGCAATAACAAGATAATTTTTTTTTAAAAAGCATATGGTTCAATTACTCAAGACTTAACAGCAATCAGAAAGGAGGCAGTAACTTATTTCAATTCTATCCTTGGTCAGGAATTGTAGTGCAATGAGGAGCCCAAATATATTCTCTTGAAATCCATTCCTATCATAATAAATGAGGATATAAACCTTAAGCTTCTAGCTCTATTTTTTGATGAGGAAATTAAGGAAGCCTTGTTTAGAATGGAGCTAGACAAAGCCTCGGGACCCGATGGCTTTCCCCCTCATTTCTATCAAGATTTTTGGGACATCGTAAGTGAGGATGTAATTTATGTTGTCAGAGAATTCCAAGCAAGCAATCATATCCCAAAAGGTATCAACTCTACTTTTATTTCTTTAATTCCTAAGAAGCAAACCCCTAAATCTATGGATGACTTCAGGCCAATCAGTCTGTGCAATGTTTCTTACAAGATCCTAACTAAAGCCATTGCAAATAGAATGAGAGATATTCTGCCCCACATCATAGATCCATGACAGGGAAGCTATGTCCAGGGTAGGTCAATCTTGGATGGAGTTATCACAGTTCATGAAGCTCTACACTCTGCTCATAAGACTAACAGGTCTATTTTTGCCCTCAAGCTTGATATGAACAAAGCATTTGATAGACTAAATTGGGACTTTCTGATTTTTGTCCTCCTTAAGTTTGGTTTTCACAACCAATGGGCTAATTTGATCAAAGAATGTATTTCTAAAGCTTGGTTCTCGATTCCAGTTAATGGAACTGGGTTATTGAAAGAATTCAAAAAAAACTTGTTAGATGGAAAGGTCATCTTCTATCTCAAGTAGGAAAGCTGACCCTCACTAAGACCTCTCTTCAAAGCATTCCAGTCTATTTCCTCTCCATTTTCAAAGCCCCTATGAAGGTTTTCCATAAAATTGAGGAACTCCAAAAAAAATTTATGGAATGGATCAGAGGAGAAAAAAGGATACACCTTGTAGGATGGACCAAGGTGTGCAGACCCAAGGAAAATGGAGGCTTAGGTCCAAGGAGAATCGCTCATATAAATTTAGATTTACTAGCTAAGCAGGTGTGGCATCTCATTTCTGGTGAAGAAAATGAATAGACAACTATCATCAAACGAAAGTATCTTCAAAATATGGAATTTTTCAGTGACTCAGTTCCAATCAGAGGTTCTGCTTTTTGGAAAGCAGTTCTTAATTGTAAGGAAATCATCAAAAAAAAATTAATATGGGTTTTAGGGAATGGTGAGAGGATAAATTGCTGGAATGACAGGTGGGCTAAGGATGAACCACTGACGCAATATCCTAACTTATCCCGAATCAAAGATATCATAGAAGAACTCATTGGCAGAAAAGTCTCCAATTATATGGTTGAGGACAAAGGTATAATGAAGTGGAAATAAATAAGAATTCAAGGATTTCAAGCGGAATCAAATTATCTTTGTAAAATTCTTGGGCAACATTTTATCCCCATGAGACCCAAGGAAGATCAAGTGACCTGGGCTCCTATGGAAAATGGGTAGTTCATTGGATTGATTTTTTTGATAGTCTCAAACTATGTTGAGCTGACTTGGAAATGTTGCCTGATATTCACATTTGAATCAAGGGATAAATCCAAAGAGTCTTGAAACTAAACCCTGATAGGTTCCTCTAGAGTCTATTGAGATAAATATGACACCATCGATAATAAGAATTTCCCCTACATCTGTTATAATAAATCATGATAACCAATGTGTCTTAGCTAAGAAAGGGATCCACTGTCATCAAGAAACCTTTAAAATTAGATAATTCTTCCAATGTAGGTTCTTCTTATTTCTAAAATTTTCCATAGCCCAATTAAAGACCATAATATTATACACCCCTACAAGTTACCCACTCTTTGAAAATAGGATCATTAAGATGATGCTCGAAGCTAATTTGCACTACATCCTTTATGTCAAAATTAGGATCAACGACTACGAGGGATTTAATCTAAATCTGATATGTTTCATCATGCTACTTGATGCCTTCTACAAGTGGGGAATTATTGATATGTTTAAATTATTTGGACACCTCCCATGCAAGGAAAGATATGACCTATATTAAGGTAAGGGATTTCTTTAAGTAATAACCACCACTCGGTGGTCATGGTGGCCACCGAGCAGTGGTCACAACACTGGTTGGTGGTGCTAGACTACATGGAAAGCATTCAATCTAGCCATAGAGACTAGGGTTAGGCATAGATATGACCAACAAGTTAGTACATCTGCAGGTTGATTAAATTTGAATCTAGCCATTGATAAAGCCACATTTTTTTATTAGGTTTTCTAACATTAATAGGATAGTTATTAATATTAATGGTTGGTGGAAAATGAGTTTATTTATAATTAGGACATATACGAGTTGATGAGATTTGAATCTAGTCATTTATAAGGCCACCTTTTACTATTAGGTTGTTTAACATTAACATTATAGTTATTAATATTAATGGTTTGTGGAAAATAATTTTATTTATAAGTTTGGGTAAATGACTTTGGTTTATTAAAATACTAGAAATTTCTAATTAAAAATTAAGACCTCTTCTATTTAAATTAATGGAAGAAAATCCCTTGGACAAGGGATTCAATTGGTTATAGACTATTCAAGGCATTGTTAAGGATAGTACGATTAATTGGATGAGTTGAATAGTAATCAAATGCATCCATAATACCTATTTGATGATAAAACTTTCAAAAGGAGATTGGAAACTATGGATCCAAAATTTGGTTAGGGAGTGGTGCCAAATGTTGGAGTCCTTGTAAATCAGTTATTGATTAGATGTAGTGATTACTGAATGTTAGTTTGGAGTAATGGTCACCAAAAAAGAACAACTTGGGATGTTTGCAATAGGGGACATCATGATAATATAGATTATATTTACAAGTAATGAACTTAGATTTTCAAGGTTGAAATAATGGATGTTTAAGGATTTAAAGATATGGGACTTTAAATTTACTATAAAAATTATTTATTGTGAATCAATCATGAAGAATGAATTTGGAAATTCATTCTTGATGAAATTTATAGGAATCCATCTAAATTCGATGAGACTTCTCCAAAATGTGACTCCAATTATTATCATAAACTTATGTACAACATTTAAAATTCATATAGTTATTTAGATAAAGTAATTAGTAGATTCCTTAATTGCATCATAGATTTTAAATGAATAGATGGATTCCTTATTGGTATGAGGAATACCTTAATGTTATAATTATGACATAGAGAAAAGAATTGGTAAATTCCTTAATTGCATCTTGAACTTGAGATGAGATGATTGTATTCTTTGACTTGTACTTGATTAAAGGGATCTGTAGATGCCCTTCTATAATTGTAATCTTGACATCTTAAGTTTATGAATATGAGGAAAGCACATATTTTGGAGGCTGGGTTTATTCCCCATGAGGGTTCCTAGGATATATGTTGTGTCTATATTTTATGGTTTACAAATGATCTTAATTAAATGTTATGGACGTATGAATATTGTATTTGGTTTATCATGAGATGATGTATAATTACTTATGATGGATTATGCTATGTTAACATGCAATGATAATGGAATAATGTTACAAGTAAATGCAATTGTGTTACTAAATATTTTATGGATAAAGAGCTATGAATTAAGGTTGTTACTCTTATCTCATGATATTGTAATTAGATGATGATACTATGGGTTGATTAAATATGCATGATGATTAACTTGATTGGTTTATAAGTAAACCTAACCAATGCCTTAATGAATAAACTAAATGGAAAATTGAAAATTCAATTAACTAATGGTATGAGACTTTAGTCAATTGATAAAAGGAAACTTATGTATCTGCTACAGTATCTTCATATAGATCATGAATATGTCCTTAACTCGTGATTGACTAGTGAGAGACAATTGATAAAAAAAAATGAAAGGTTGAATAGTGACAACCAGGGGTTGTTAAAGTAAATACTAACTCCAAAAGATTCCATGGGAACCTGGCTCTTTTATGAGTTCAAAAATAGCATGTTAGAGATACGTGTAATTAGTAGAGTATGTCTCATCTCCAAGATATCTATGTCATACCATAGATCCATTAAGATGCCTCTACTAGACAAATATCACAACACCTCAAGCCAGTCATCTCTGAAGTATATCTCCAAAATCATATCTCTAAGATTCAAATGAGTAGATATAATCAGACACCCCTCTATTAGAATGCACAAAATTTGGTAGACATCCTATAGGATCACTATCATATCCCCAGTCAACAAATTAAATGTGTTGGTGCAAGGGTCCCATAGATCTATCAACATAGTTAGGTAGGCTTTGTCCCCCATCAATGGCTCTAGTTGTGTCACTTGCTTAAGATTAATGGTGTCAAGCCATTCTCAGTCATTATCTATTAGTAAACCATGAGTGGTCCTAAAGAGATTCAAAAATTGATACTAAATATTAATCACCTAGTATGGATAAGCAAGCTTAAAAACAAAACCAAAACAAAGCAAAAAGAAGCCAAAAGAAACCCAAAAACATCAAAAAAGGGCCATTTTCTTGTAAAATCATGGCCACCACATCGAGGTATGGCCCCCAAATTTGTGATGATACCACCCAAGGATGGTCCCCAAATAGATCAGGGTGGTCGTCCCTCCTAGGGACGACCCCTAAAATTACCCAAAAATGGCCTTCCTGGCCACCAAAAACAGGAATAAAATGTCCTAAAAATACAAAATAATATAACAAAAATCCACAAAAACTAAAAATAAAGTAAAAATTCCTACATACTATCACTATTGGGGTTCATTTACTAAGATTTAGTGTGTTTTGTTGGAAAATATGAAAATAATTACACTTCCAAGTTCAATAAGGTATAGGAGCCAATTCATCCCTTACCCGCCTCGTGCTGGCTCCATCGCTTGTCGAGTCCACAAGCTGGATCATGGTGATTATGAAATGGTTTTTTTAGAACTCCAATTTGTAAAATTACTCTTCTCATACTCACCTATCAAGCTACCAAATCAGAAGGGCACAAATGAGCCAATTTTTTAAATTTTGAGCTTAAATAGCCCTACAAAAGGCATGGCCATCCCAGAGTGGTATAGTCGACTAATATAGTGACCATACCACCTTGGGATGGTCATATACTATGAAGCCATCCCACCATGGGATGGAAACAAAAAAACACCTCAACAACAACAAAAAATAACACAAAAAATGTCTTAAAAACCACCAAAAATAGGTCAAATCTGATAAAATTCACTTTGGATCAAGATTGAAATAAATTGTTCATGGATGAATTAAAAATTCTCTACTTCAATCCCAAATAAGAACACTATGGTAGGACCACTCCATAGGAATTAGGTATTCGATTCCATTCTTCCATGAAATATCATTAAAATCATCAAAATCCTCACAAAACAAATAAATTTTACAATGGGTAAAGCTAAAGGAACCCCAACCAAATCATATGGGTCAAGAGATTCATTTATTTTATCACTGGTCACTCTCTCATTGACTAATAGCTTTAGGAGTAGTCATAATTAACAAATTCATAATCAAAATTAATAATCAAACACTAAATCGTGCAAATTGTGTTCATTCAATGAATCATCACCAAAAACAATCATGCCCCTGCTTGGGGTAGAAAACAAGCAAAAAATTCAATTAAATAAATGTTTGGCATTACTAAACCATGAAGGATCATAGGCCTCACATATTCATGACTGAACAATGTCCAAGATCAAGTAAGCCTAACACAAAAGGTTGTACTTGAATCAAGTTCCATAACTTGTTAGAAGCAAGGATTCAAGGATGCATGCTTTTTCCATGATTGGAGCATATGAAGTTGGTTAGGTTACTGAATAACCTTAATAATTTGATATTTTAGTCATCTATTTTTGCTTTGCACTATGATGCACACAAAAAATCGCAAAAAGGGGTATTTGTGGACACTAAAATCATGTCAATCTGATTAGACTGCTAAGGCATGCTCTAATCGACACCCTATGGCCCCCTTGGGCAACCCTTAGAGGTTAAATAGTGGTTCTAACCAATTTTAGGGGGTTTTATTCCACTTTTGGGAAGTTTTGAACCATGTAGGCATGGCTATACCACCCTGGGATGGCCATAGTTCATGGCCATCCCACCCAGGGAGGGCCACCAATAGCTAAAAATGGTAGGACAGATGGCACCCAAAAACTACAATTTATCCCATCCATTGAAGCATGCTAGTATGAGAGTGCATAACTCTCATTCTAGGTTGCAAATTAGAGGCCCTAGAGATTCCTCCCCCCTCAAATGCATGCAAGGCTTGGACAAATGGTGACACCTACCGCGCATGGCCTTGCATGCCCATTTGGCCATAGGCCCTCTTGGGCTATAAAGTCGATCCATTCCACCCAATTTCAAGGAGGATTCTTTGCAATATTTATGAGGGCATCAATTCTACCTAGGTATTATTAGTTTTTATGATTCCTAGGTTAGTTTATTATTTGCTAAATAAATTCATGAGTCTTTTCTCACATAGCCCTAGTGGTCATATGGTTAGCTACTAGTTAGGTTTAGTTGGCAATATATTAGCATCTTCTTGATTTCTTCCTCCCTATTCATGCTCTTGCATGATTTATGCTTCTACGAGATCAGGGCATCTTGTTGTATTGGGATTAATACGCCTATTTAAGCATTGCATTTTAATATTATACTTATCTTGAATTGAAAATTATTCTCGACCTCTTCATTGGTATCAAAGCCGATCGATCTGATCAGGCTCTCTCATTTGGCGATTCGATAATTCGTTTAAGAATTTGCATCGCTCCATTGGCATTTGTCCATTTGGCTCTCCTAGATTCCGTCATATTTTATTGGTAATTTTTCATGTAATGGTAGGTTTGGTGTTGGTGGCATAACTTTGTTTATAAATTTATGTTTTTAATTTTTTATCTCAATCGATCGAGGAGGGAGTTTTAGGTTAGACCACCTTCCCCTTGTTAAATGGGGCTTAATCACTACCAAGAGTGAAGACTGACAAAAAGACATTAGTCATTGGACGGCTATGGTTAAACTGATAGATTTTTTAGTCACATGCTAGCCATCATATCGACACTGATAGTGAACAGAGATGGTGGATAGTTTAACCACTGGAGGACTGTGACACTAGGACTGATAGCGAATAGGTTGTAAAGTAGTTGTATCGGGATAGCAAACCATTTCATAGACAGTAGGATAGTGAGACCACAACAAACTATCATGACATGGATGAATCTAGAAAACTATCATGAAAACCTGATGTGGCCCATCATTTGGCACTGGTGAACTGACATGGCCCATTGCTGATGTGTCATCTGATGATTTGTGTTTATCTTGATGATGTGTCTTCTTGTAATTGGCTAGCTTGCATACAGGTGTCTCTCCATAAAGGCTGCTTCGTGCAACAAAAGGCTATTAGGGAGGCATTGATTTCCCGAAGGTAATCAAACATATAACAGTGTGTTGGTGTTAATAAAAAATGTTTATTGCATCGTAGGACACATGTGGGACATAATTCCCAATTTTTTTTTACACCTCTTTGTAGCAGACAAAGCGAACAAATATTCCCTCATAAAATTTTGTTCACATTCATTTACTTAGCTAGGTCGGTCGCTGCCCAACTTGAAAACATTACCTCGCACCAGGTCATGTGGTCGACTCCCAATGCCTTTCGAAAATTACTATTTTTCTATACAACAAGAGTGCAAGGTATAATTTTGGAGTAAGGGTCTAAATTGTGCAGGCTTCTGAAGGAAGAAAGACGGTGTGTCATCTTTGAATTTACATGCCTGCATTAATTCTTGCTGCCATTTGTTAGCGCACAAAGGGAATTTGAATTCCCTTCTACCCTTTAGATTTCACAAATTTAGGTAGCCCGACCGGTAATTAGCCACAAGGAAGTTTCTTGCATCATAGAGGTCACGGGTTCCAGTCCCGATGACCCTGAAAATATCAAATTTTGCTCCATCTAAAAATTTTAATTTTAATTTTTTTAAATTAAGTTATTTTAATTTTAATTTTTTTAAATTAAGTTATTTTAATTTAATTTACAATAAAATTTAAAAATTTAACTAATGTTGAATTATTTTTACAACATTTAAAACAATTGCATTCCCTTTTTGGAAATTGTTTAAAGAGCAAGTTTGTAAAATCCCAAGGGGCTAATTGTGCAAATTTTTACCAATTTTTACCTTTTTTCTAATTCCTTAAAACATTGGGGAAAAGTATTTTTGGAAATTGCCTAAGAGGCAACAATTGAAAGCATTTTTGTGGCTCATTGTGCTTGGAACTCATAGCACTGTTGTAACTACCCTGTGAGGGAAATTTTGTAACTTTTTTTTAGAAGAGTTTTTGTAGCCCTTCTGGCTTACTCCAGAGGTCAGATGGCTACTGATTTGGTGGTACAAATGGCCGCTATAGCTGATGTAGTCAGCCTCTTGGATGACAAGGTTCAAAATATGACTGGGCCGAGTTCACCTCATCCATCTCATGAACCTCAACCTCATATCAAATGTGAGGTTAAAATCTATAATGGCTCTCGGGATCCAGATATTCTCAATAGTTGGATTCTCAACATGGATACCTGGTTTGACTACAACAAAATTAAAAAATATGACCAAGTTGCTTTTGTAAAACTAAAACTTTTTAGTATTGCTAAAGTTTTGGTACAATATCGTCAAAGCACTCAGGATCCCATTGACACTTGGGATGAATTGGTCATGACATTGAAGGATACATTATATCCTTCCAATTTTGCTGAGGATTTGTATTTCCAATGGCTTTGTGTGAGGCAAGGACATAACATGAGTGTTTAATATTACATTGGGAAGTTCAAAAAATTGAGGATTCTCAATAGCATCCTTGATCCCACTCCTAAGCTTATCAACAAGTTTAAGAGTGGTTTGCAAGATCAACTCTTTTGAGAGTTGAAATATGCACCTTGTGCCACTTTGAATGAGGTATATAATAAGGCACAACTAGAGGAAGAGAAAATTGCTATGAAGTCAGGGGCCTCATCCAAGGCACCTAAACCAAGACCACCACAGCAACAGTAGTCCGATAAGGCTTCAAAAATTTCTTCTTCTTCTACTACTTCTTCTTCTTCGTCTACCCCAACTTATAATGGAAAAACAATTTGTAATCATTGTAAGAAACAAGGACACATCGAAGATAACTAGTTCAGAAAGAGGAGAAATTTGATTGCACAACCTCAATAGGAGGTACCACAAGATGGGCCCATTAATTGTGTAGGAGAAGATACGGTGTATCCAGAACTTCAAGGGAAACTAAACCAAGTGACCCTCCTGCATCGACAAAAACATAGAGAGAGTTTGTTCCTCACATGAGCACATCTTCTCCCCAACTTTTTTGTGAGTTGCATCTTTGAAAATGGCTCCACAGCCAACCTCATTTTTGAATATGTGGTTGATCACCTCAAATTTCTAGTCGAACCCCTCCTTCTCCATATTCACTTGGTTTGAAGGATGAGGGAACTGTCTCTGTAATCATAAAGCATTGTACTTTGTCGTTTGCACTTGGTCCACACTATGTGGATCGAGTCACCTATGATGTGACTCCCATGGACTTGTGTGGAATTATTTTAGGCTAGCCTTACAAATATGATAAGAGAGCTTCCTATGATACTTACCATAAAACCTATTCTTTGCATCATCAGAGTAAGAGCTTTCTTATACGTAATCTTCCACATACAAAATTCTTGGAATCTTTACCAAGGATTTATTTAGTTTCATGGCCTAAGGACATGCATCCTTCTATTCCTAAGGAGGTTCTTCCTCCTCCAGCATTAGTGCCTCCTCCTGTTGCTCCTACTGCTCTTCCTATTGTTCCACATCGAGTACTGCAACAACCTCTTTTGATGTCGTTTCCTCAAGTTTCAGATGTTCAGAAGCCTTTGCAGTAGAAGCAGGTCCTTACTCCTTGTCATCAAGTTTCATTTGGCAAGGGAGTTCTCTCAATGTTGTATCTCTACACCGACATCCCATGGATTCTAGGATGTTCTTTCGCCCGATTATGAGCCTTCATTGCAGCATTTGGTGAGTTCAGATTCCACTCCTATTGTAAAAACATTGGAGTCCAATGCTTCTTGAGTGGGGAGGTATGATGAGGGCATCAATTCTACCTAGGCATTATTAGTTTTTATGATTCCTAGGTTAGTTTATTATTTGCTAAATAAATTTGTGCCTTTTCTCACGTAGCCCTAGTGGTCATATGGTTAGCTACTAGTTAGGTTTAATTGGCAATATGTTAGCATCTTCTTATTTTCTTCCTCCCTATTCATGCTCTTGTGTGATTTATGCTTCCGTAAGATCAAGGCATCTTGTTGTATTGGTCTTAATGTGTCTATTTAAGCATTGAATTTTAATATTATACTTAGCTTGAATTGAAAATATTTTACCATGAAGTGCTATGGATATTTATCCCCAGTTCACTACATATTTTCCCTTGAGATCTCCACCAAGTGAAGGAGGTTTTCAAATGATTCCAAAACAAGCGATCCATTTAAAAAATAAACCCATTCGAGTGAATCATATCCCAAACTTTGATGACAACACCCCTAGGAGTAATTTAGATTCAACACCAAAGGAATTGGTGGCAAAAACCACTGGATTTGGTGTTCGTTCCACCCCAATATTACCCCCAAATTATGATAGTCCTAAATGGCTCACCCTAGGATGACCACAAATTGGAGCACAATTTCTCTTCTGTTTTTGCATAGATAGATTCTAGAATAGATTTTATGAATTCTATTAAGTTTTGGTACAATTTTGAGTTGTTTTGCATCTATTATTATGTATTTCTTGTTTTGCAAACCTGAATGGGACACCCTAAGATGGCCACACATCTATGTGTAATTTACTTTCTATATAATTTCTATAGCACATAATATGCATGATCCTAAGTTTTGGTAGCATTTGGAACAAGTTTGAATCATCTATTATATGTTTCCTCTTTCAAGCTCATTGTTGCATGCACCTTCATGATTTCATCTTAATCCGCACATGTAATTAATCAATTTTAGTTTCTTGTATGTAGATCCAAATATCACAACACATGAGGAAGGAGCAACAAATTAGAATAGTGATAGAAAATTTCAGCGATGGCATTAGAATCCCACTCTTCAATCATGAGTGCAAAGAAGACACTATAAGTGCACCTTGGATTTATGAAAGGATTTGATCCTTTGAGTACTGTAATGAAGTATATCAATTGTGAGCCCTCAAGGGAACATTTTGCAACCACAAATTTGAAAATTGTATTAATATAAAGAGAACCACACATTTCTTTCATCTATTTTTCATTTTATGCTTACTTTAATGTTGCTTTTGTAGTGCTTAGATCAACATAGCAATAGATGCATCTCATTTACCTCTGCTAGGTGTGTCATTTTTCTGCTCTATAGTATTTTCTCCAATACTTTGGTGGACTTAATTTGTATAAAACTTTGATGAATATGAAGGTATTCAAGTAGTTTTGTGTAACTACATGGACCATAGTTCAAATTGATAAATGTTTAGTTTAGTAGTTTTGGTTTTTTCCCCAACAAATAGGGAAGCTTGTGATAGCTATTAGCAATGATTCATGGATGAACAAAATTTCTTACAAAGAGAGATCTATGAGACCTCTAAATAGCAAGAGATGATCTCAAATGGGCCACTCCACATTTATCAAGAGAAGAATGGGCCTTTAGACCAACTGGGGGATGATAGACCCATAATGCAAAAGAGGTATAGTTTGGGTTAGGCCTCTTATATATCCCTAATGATCAGGTCGGCCAAGGATGACTAAAATAAGGGATGCAAATCCCTATTAAGTCATTGATCTAATAGTTAGTATCCAAACAAATATTTTCTTCATCCTTGAGAACATAAAAATAATAGAAGGCTTATATAGCAAATGGGGACCATACTTCAAGGGTGCCAAAAGTAGAAAATAAGGCAATACTAGTACCGATCTATCTATACCAAGGAAATTGCTCATACTTGATACTAGTTTACCCATAGCAAAAGGGTTGTTTGAAAGTCCCAATTCTCTAAGGGTAATGGTGTTCTATCGAAGAAGTTAGAAAAAAGTCATGCAAAAACTCGATGGCCCTTTTGACTCCATGCCCAATGGATAAAATCATCCACAAACCCCTTGTAAATATGTATTATATGTAACATATATCTTTAATTTATTGCAATTTTTGTATGCCCTAGCTCAAATATAACCCCAAGTTTTACAAAAGCTATATAAATATGAAGACTACTCCAAATTCCTTACTTCTTCTTGACTTTATGCCCAATGACAAGGCAAATTGCTTATTGGGTTCTTTTTCACCAAGTTGAATATCTCCTATGAGTCGCTATAACTATAGTAAATCCTCACTACACTCAAATAATGGCATTAAAAATAAAATCTTAAGTAGAAGGGAAATAAACAAGAAGCTAAAAAGGGAGGCATCAGACAAAGTCTAGATAAAAATCTCTGACCAAAAGTTCCAAAATTTGAAAAAATAGAAGATAAGAAACCTGGGAAGGTGTAATCTTGAAAGTAGGATGTTTTAATACTTTCAACCAAATATGGGAAGCAAAACTTCCAACATAGATATTTCATTATAAAGAGTCCCAAAGTTAGAAAAGCATCAACATTATATGGCTAAAGGAAAACTTCCAAAGGCTAGAACCACTTATGCTTCAAAAATACAAGGGAAGAGATTTGCTTTAGGGGATCCTACCTCATGAATATCGTATGGAGGGCCACTAGCCCCCACACCCCCCATCTAGGGTTACAACTCAAAACCCTACATATTGAGCTAAGGTGTATAGTTTTCTAGAAGTAGAATAATTTCCTATAGAATATTACAACATATCTTTTTAAAAAATTAGATCTTCAATTGACCTAGATGAAGCTAAAAACTAGATCTAGAGTTGGCTTATGATGATTCTATTTTATTTCTAAGATCTTTGGAGGATAAGCATCAAGCACTTTGTGGCTCTCTCAAGGTGGTCATTGCTTATATCGAGGACATCCAAGCGATGATCCATAATCATAAAGGAAAATTCTTGCTCAAGGACTCTGATCTAGTTTGCAATCTATCTTCGTTGGTGTAAGTCTTGAGATTTCTCCCTATGGTTCTTTTGGTGTGGATTTCCTTCCCTTATGGGTGGGTGGACTTATTTTGTTGGGTGGTTGGCTAGCTAGTTTGTTTTTTTCTATCTTTTAAGTTGTTTGGTTATGGCATGGGGTTATTCAAGTTATTTTAGAATCCATGCTGATCCTTTTTTATGTATTAAGGTTTGGGGACCCTTTCAAAACCCCTTCTTTATCTAATAAAAAAATATATTTTTAGAAAATATAGATTGAAGGCAATGATATTTGAAACATTAAATATAGAAATATTTTGCATCTAGATTATGGGGATCTCCAAAAGGATTATATGGTAGTAATGGTGATAGCTACTCATCCAAAGGATTGAAACCATTTGGTATTTATAATTCTAGATCCAGAGACCTTGGGAAAACCAACACCTTAAATAAAGATAGGCCCAACATCAAGAGTAGCAGTTTTCTTGAAATCTTTGCATGAGTTTTAGGAGGGAATTTTCTTCTTTGTACTCTATAAATAGCAATCATTTAGGCTTTGTAAAGGATAAATAAGTTTACATTGGCAAGTTTTTTAAAACTTTCCTTTCATTTCTCTCTGTATAGCAGTCAACGAAATCTTGAGTGACTTATGGGTAATTGAACCCCCACTTTAGGCATAATATCTATAATTTTACTTACATTCACATATATATATATATATATATATATATATATATATATATATATATATATATATATATATATATATATATATATATATATATTTGTGTGTATGTATATATACACACGAGAGGCCTACACTTCTATTTTGGATATCCATCTATGGTTCTCATACTTTGACCCATATTTTTTGTGTGTACATTTATCTACAACTTTACTTGTGTTAAAATATTAGTTGCATATATGTGTATACTAGAAGACTACGTGTTTACTTTGATAGTCATCTATGGTTCTCATGCCCTAAACTATCTCTTTTATGCATGTATATACCTTCAACTCTTATCTGGGCTTATCTATGTAGAATAGAGGACAATGTTCACACTAGAACATATCATTTAGTCTTGTTGTGCAAGGAGATCATATTTGATATTTGACCCATCTCCATCTTTGTAGCTTAGGTTTTTTTACCTTTTTGTAGTTGTTTACATTTTATCTCTCTCATCTCTTTTCCCTTCAATTTTACAAGTGCACCTAAATATCACACCATAACAAGGTATTGACTTTATAAAAAACTCTTGGATACCCCCAATTGAGCCAAACCCCATGATATTAGGACTAACCCTATTGTATCACTCCACACAAGGTATGATTGTATTGATTCTATTCCTGAGGGTACTCAAAGATGACAATAGTAGTTATTGGTGAAACTTAAAGCTTCAACTCACCATAACAAGGTTAATGATGAGTTTAAAAATATGATATATAAAACTTGAGTCTTGAGATAAAAGGTTTGAATGGTGTAATATCAAAACCATCCTGCCAACAACTCATGGCAAACCACATTCCCAAGGCAAGATCTCTTTCTAATACAACCACCAATAATTATGAAATGAAAACCAAACAACTCTATAATTAATGTGTATAATAAAATGAGTAATCTAAAACCAATAAAATGACTTTTCAAAGTTTTAGATCAAAAAATTACATACATCACACTACCTCCATTACCACCTCTTTCATAATATGGGACTCAAGATTCCCAATATTCCTAAATAAATATTACAAAATATAAAAATATTAGTTAGACTTGAATCTTGAATTTATAACCAAAGTATTAGCTAGGTCATTGAAAGAATCCATTGGATTGGTATGAAAACTTACCTAAATATGTATTAAAATATTCGAACAATCAATAAATATTTTTGCATATGAGTTTGGATTTTGGACAACATAAGACAATATAGTTTGACAATTTGTAATTACTAAATAAGCACGAGGTGAAATCATTTAAATTTTATCGGTAGGTGGAAAGACTTTGGTTACTAGGCAAAATATAACATTGATGACAATAGTCTTTAGTGTTGATCAAAATTTCAATGATATCTAATTAATATTAGCACTAAGCAACAAAATAACCTTACAAATTTATAGGATTTCATGGCATGTATTATAATTTTAGGGAGGTTAGGGGAATCTAAAGCCTAAACCTAAAAAAAAATAGAGAAACCATAAGATATGGGTTTACGAATGTTATTTTGCACAATATATATGCTACTAATGCTCATGAAAAAATATAAAACCATCCTATATGTTTAATGAACAAAACTCGTGAGAAGCAATTACAACAACCGTGATACAATTACTATTTTGATAAGGTATTACATATGAAAATGGACCAACTTAAAATTCTATGTATGTTTAAAGAGATAATTCTTTTATGCACTAAAAACTCCTAATGTAAAATTGTTCAAAGAAATTTCATTTTGCCCTAGCATAGCATTCTTGGACATGATATTAAAATGGTAGAGATTTTAAGAAATTAAACTATACATCGCTATCTTTGGTGAAATTTATAATTTTGATGTCATCCAAAGGGAAGAAAAAGCTTCTTAAGATTCTTTGGTTGCACACTATGTTACTCAAAGTCTTGCCAACCAAAATCTTGAAATTTACAAAAAATAAAATAAACCATCAAAATATTAAGAAATTCTCTTTTGAGAACAACAATATCATCTAGTTTGATGAAGAGGCTAGACAATTAATTGTCTATGTGGAAATGAATTATCCACCTAGTGTATATAAAGGAGAACTTCATGATGTTCATATAATTAGTGAAATTCTTCCTAAGGTTATCACATAAGATTCTTCTACAAATTTAAATAAAAGTACTTATACTTGGTCCAAGCTTGTACATGATGAAATTTATATGGAACTTCAAAAAAACTAAAAAAAAAGTTACTATGATTATAGAAAAGAAAATGATCTTAAATTAGGTATCCAAAGACCTAAGTTCAATAAATATTACTTTTAGAGTCTTAAATATTTATTCTCCATGATGAGGAAGATTTTTTTATATATATATAATGAAAAACCACTTGTAGGGCCGCCTTGGTCTGAGAGACCATGATCAGGGGGTTCTACACCATCAAAGTCACCTAGGAGTCATGCCCGGCCCTGCCTGCACCAACATTATCAATTGGATTTTGGGTACCCAATTCAAATTTTTGGTAGGGTGGAGATTTGAACCTGGGACCTCCCTTGGAGGATTGCCCTCTCCTCTCCAACTCACCTACAACACCTGGGTAAGGAAGATTATTCTCATGATAGCCTTAGTGATTCTCATGACAATTCTACCAATTCTAAATAAAAAAAGATTTCAACGCTTTGATTTTATCACTAGATACCAATGTGCAATAATTACTCAATTATTTTTAAATATTTTATCCATTATCCTCTTACCTATCCACATGTTAGAAATATAAAATGTAGCAACCATTTATTATATGCTAATCTCAAAACCTATCTTTATATAACTTATTTACTCATGTTACACTTAATAATATCTCCTAGTCTTGTATGTCAAATAACTCTAACACCTAAGCTTCACCATAGCAATTATCTTCAACATATTCCTTATCCTAATTCTTCAACACCATATGTCATATCACAAATCATATTACTAGTTGTATTTACATTCTAAGTCATGCATCAAATATAAAAATATATATTCAATATTAGAAATGGACCATACTAAAAAAATTAATAAAAACATGATAAAAACTCTTACTTATGACCATAAAAACAATTTCTCATGTAAATGTATTTAATTGATATTATGCGTAAGGTTATTGTATCAAAAACTTGCAAAGCATATGCACTTTATAGACTAAATTGGAGGCTCAACATTCCATTGTCATATATTTATTTCTTGAAGGCATAATTTTTTCTCTTACAATATACATCACCCTTTTTGAAGACTTCTTCTTGCCCTTGGGCCACTCAATTTTAGTCACCAAAATAGGCATTGCATGAATATGCATAAAACAATAGTTGTAACAAACTTCCAAGAGTACCAAGATAAGAAATAAAGGAATAAATATATCATGAAAGATTAAAACTTCATGATAAATTGAATCAATCACATAAATAGGAGGAGGTATGGACTAAATCATATCATGAATCCCTTTCCTACAAGCCTCTAAAATACTTAAAATGTACTATAACTATCACAAATCCATCTATATCTCCCAAAAATTAGGCCAAGGATTTTGATTACATAGAAAAATGTAAATTTACCCTTTTGAAATAGGGCAATAGGGATTGAGGACTATTCTATGCAAATTGACCCAAAATATTGGAATAGATTTATAAATTTATGTCACCAATCCATGGAGCTAAAAAATCATGTTATTAGGAAAAACTGGAGCTTTAAATACTTTTGTATACAAAAGTTATGGCCTCCAAAAAAAATCGTAATAGCCTTAGAAATTTGAAAATAAAGCCTCAAGCCTTAGAGAAATGATACCAAATTGTAGCCTATCATGTGTCGCATGCTCATTCATTGATGACCACCACTTATCTTGCACCACATGGATACCATTGGTGCATTTTAAATCTAGAATCTATTTGCTTCTAGATAGTTTAAGGGTTATAGATATATAAATAGAAGGAATCGGTGGCAAGAGATGTGAACCTAGGTCCTTGCTTAGTAAAAATACTTGCACTAACCAATATCCTAGGCTTAAAATTAAATATAATGTGCACTTAGTCATTGTTATGCTTGTCGTTTGTTTCAACCATAGGCTTAATGAAAAATGTTTATTTGGTGCTACAAGGATTCAACCCCATGCTCTATCATCTATAATATGTTCCTTCGACCCAACCTACCCTTAAAAATTATGGTGAGGATTTTGTACCTTCTTCCATAAGACACAATGCAACCACCACTTCAATTGCAAAAAAAAAGGAGAGACTTTCCAAAACCTAGACCTTGATCGGATCAAATATTTCATCTCAAAAAGCTTTCCAAGACATTGTGGCAATGGATGAGAATGAATAATGATCAATCTCCTATTATCCTAGATTTTAAGTAAACAAAAATTAAAAATTCAAGACTAGTATTTGAACCATGGTCGTAGGTGGAAACATTGTCTTGTATGTACTTGCATAACTATCACAATGCTCTCCACCATCGAGGATGGGGTACCTACTCCTTGAATATGGGTGTGACACCATTCAAGACAAAGATACACACAATTTAGGGTGCATAAAAGTTCCAAAATTAAATTTAGAGAAACTATTGCCACGAATTTAAAATTTCTTGCTTCAATATATTTTAAACTTCCCACCATCTGTAGATTTAAATTGTCCATATTTGCAAAATTGAAGTGAATTTTCTTTTGTAAACCCTAGATTATAATAGAGGAAAAATATTTCAAAACATTGAGAATAATGGATGAGATATAGAAAATTATTTTCTCTTGACCTTTTAAACAAAAACAAATTTTAAGGTTTTGAGAAGAAGATCATCCTATAATCTAAAGAAAAAATTGGAGGTTCCAAATAGTGCTTTTGCATGACCAAGTTAGGAAACTCCATACCCACTCTCATACCTATAAAATACCTCCATTTTGATATTTTTTGTTTATTATTTCTTTTAGAACGAGATACTGCTAATTATTTTTGTGAGTGCTGGAGCATGTGCACATTCTCCAGCAAGCAATTTGAAGAATCCAGGTGATCACTTTCAAGTGGAAAGTTGAGGATTTTCCGCGTAAGGTAAGGTAGGATATGATGTTTAGGGCTTAAAATAATAACAATAGTGAGTAATAGAAGCTCAAATTAGGAACCTTAATGTAGCTACATTCATATAGTTGCACATTAAATTATCAAATATTGAGGGATGTTAGATGTATGTTTATATTCTTATTTGAAAAAAAAAATCATTAAGAAAATAATAATTAAAAAATAATAATATATACAAATATATAAAAATAAAGAGTAATTTTCACTATCATTTATGAAAAAAAATTAAAAATATCCATTTCCATCTAGAATTTGTGTGAGGAAGGTATATGCATGAAATATTACACCTGTTTAAGGAAAATTATCTTCAACCACCTATAAAAGGATAGGATGGATAGTAGAATGGATCATCATCGTTCTTTTGTCTTGCTGAGATATAGTCGATTAGAAGAAAGACAGAAGTAGGTGTGGAAGATTCAATACCAAATGAATAGGTTAGTGTTCTTATAATAGAATAATTACTTATATTAATGGAATGGACTAATAGATTGGAAGATGAATCCATGAAGTTTGAAGGTGTTTTCTATGAATACACATACCATATAAAATTTCAAGATATTAGTCAAGACCTATAATCCAATAAGCTCTATCTCAAGTTGGGCGCCAATGAATAGAATGCCTAAGATCCAACTAAAATTCAATTACTAGAAAAAGAGTCACCCATAGCCTCTTTTCATGAACTTGATTTGACATATTTTTAGTGTTAGGTATGGATTCACCTATTTTATTTAGGAAATTCTCCTTCTACTTCCAATTAAATTTCCAACTAGCCAAGACATGCATAATATTTTACTGTAAAATTAAGGGGTAAACTATATGCCAATTAATACGAGTAGCTCTTAGAATCAGTTGTATCAATTGCTGAGGGCTTTGTCGGAATTTGGGTGACAGTGAATAGAATGTCTAAGAGCTAAATAAAATTCAATTACAGTGTACCTTCTTATGTTAGAAAAAGAGTCACCCATAGCCTCTTTTCATGAACTCAATTTGACATATTTTTAGTGTTAGATATAGATTCACCTATTTTCTCATAACTTCCAATTAAATTTCCAACAAGCTTGGGCATGCCAATCATTTTACTGTAAAATTAATGGGTAAAATATATGTCAATCAATAAAAGTAGCTCTTAGAATCAGCTGTACAACACTCTATTGCAAGTTAAGCTACAGTGAATAGAATGTCTAGTGTTGGGTATGGATTCACCTATTTTCTTTGGGAAGTTCCCCTTCTCCTTCCAATTAAATTTCCAACCATCCTGGACATGCAAAACATTTTTTTGTAAAATTAAGGGGTAAAATATATGCCAATCAATGCAAGTGCACCCAATTTATGTGAGGAACAACAATATATATTCCAAACCATTTGATATTAATAAGTTCAAACTCTTGTGTACAATATTATAAGTTCCAATCATCAAGAACATAATCATTTGATAAAAACCTATGTTACTTGGAGTACACAAACATAATTATTCAAACCCATTTGGTGCGAACAGGGAAATCCAGCCATGCAAAACAACAACTGCTAGATGATATACCCCTACGAATTTTGGCAAGTAGGGAATGTTGAAGAAATTTTAAATTTAAAAAAAAAAAAAACACAAATGAGTTAATCATTGGTTTTCTCATTATCAATGAGCATTTATAGAGAAAGAAAATAAAATTATGTATTGTTTTTACATTATGGTCACTCATTATGGGTGTTTTCCTTATAAAAGTTTTGAGGCAATTTGGTTTCTCTCAAGATTGGATGGATTGGATTATAGGTTGTATCTCTTAATTATCCTACTCAGTTATTATCAATTATAGGCCTTCACAAATGTTCCTATATTCTAGAGGTATTAGTCAAGGTGACCCCCTCTCCCCTTATTTATTTTTTCATTCTTGTTGAATTATTGGGTAGGACTATAACCAAAAATAGAGACAAGAAAAGTTTTGATGGAGTTACCATTGCTCATGGAGCTAGGCCTATCTCTCATCTTCAATTTTTTGATGACTCTACTCTATTAGGTAAAGTTATAGTTAAGGAAGCTTCTAAAATTAAGCAAATAATTAGTGGTTTTTCTAAGGCTATCGAGCAATTGATCAATGAAGACAAGTCTAAAGTTATTTTCTTTCACTGCTCTACTAGACAGGAATCCATGGTCTTGGATAAATTAATATATAAGAAGACCTCCCTTTCGATCACTTATTTAGGCATCCTTATCAATACTCAAAGACAAAAAAAATAAAGATTGGATTTGGTTGTTGGACAAAGTTAAGAAGAAAATTGGAAAGTGGACCAATAGGTGGCTTTCTTTTGGGGGTATAATTACCTTGATAAAATTTGTCCTTCAAGCTATAACTATTTATGTTTATATTGTGTTTAATATCCCAAAGGCCATTCTTCGAGAAATGGATCAAATTAATCATCGATTCCTCCATAGTAGTACTAAGGAGAAAATAAAATGGGCCTTGGTGAAATGGAACACTTTATGTCTTCCTAAGAATGAATGGGTTAGGATTATGGTGTGCTATTATTAACAACAAATCTTTAGTTTCTAAACTATATTGGAGGATTTTATATAACCCCAATGCTCTTTGGGACAATAATCTTCATGCTAAATATATTGAGAACAAAAGTCCTAAATACCTTGTTCGCTATCAATTGTCTACCAAATGTTCTCCCATTTTAGAAATTTTTAATATTGGTGAGGATTTGATAAAGAAAAAATTATTTTGGATCATTCATAAATTTAGGGATAGATTCTTGGGATGGTCACCATCCTTTGATAACTCAATTTCGATGGCTAATTAGTGTTGATGCCATATTGATAATTCATAGGTTGGTAGATATTGGATCTCTATTTAGGATTGGCCTATTCAAATTCTAGAAATGTAAAGACAAGACATCCAACGCATCTTGCATATGAGATCTCTCTCTTGGTCCCATGATAAAAATTGTTTTGGATGGAACAACACTTCTAAGGGTGAGTATTCATTTTCTCAAGGTTAATTGGTCTTATGCCATAATAATCCCAACCATTCTTATGACATATTTTCTCAGTTGTGGGCTCAAAATATTTGGCCTAATTTGAGGTTATTTATTTGGATTTTTTTGCATCGTAGGGTGCTAACTGGTGAACAACTTATGAAACGTGGTTTTCATGGCCCATTTAGATGTGAAATGTGTGAAGAGAATGTGTAAACTCTTAGTCATATTTTTATTGAGTGTACCTTAGTCTTTGATCAATGGAGGATAATAGCCATCTTACTTGGCTTACAATGGTCCAATTATTTTACTTTTGAATAACTTTGGAGGGATTGGCCTAAATAGGAGGATGTTGATCATTTCATTAGGTAGTTAGTTTAGATGGATTTTACCATTCTGCCTTGGAATATCTGGAATGAAAGGAATAATTGGATATTCATTTAAGAAAGAAATGATATTCACTATATATAAAAAAATACCATTGTCAAATTAGTTGAATTATTCCAACCACTCTTTAATCACTCCCAAAACTTCCTCTAAAGATTGGATCAAGTGATGCAAATATTGAATATTAACTCTTCTAAGGGCAACTAGCTTAAAGAGAATGTGAGTAATTGCAATATGGAAAGAACAAGGAATTTACAACCTCCTCCTAAGGATTATGGAAAATTCAATATTGATGGAGCCTCTAGGAGGAACCCTATAAAAGCTAGTGTAGAAGGAATTGGTAGGCTTTTAGATGGTTCCTTGGTTTACGCTTTTCTTGAGAATTTGGGTATCCTTTCCAATAACCATACTAAGGGGTATGGTATCCTCAGAGTCCTTCAAGAGGCTACTAAGGTTGGATGGGAAAATTTGTTGGTTGAATTTGACTCTCAACTCATGATTAATCTTCTAAAGACTCCTTCTAAGAATCATAAGGTTGATTGGAGAATAAAAATAATTGTTGAGAAGATTCAATTAATCTAAATGGGTTTTTTGAAAGTTGATTACAAACATGTGGTCAAAGAACAAAATAGAAATATTAATGCTTTAGCTAATTGGGAATTAAACAAAGGTGATCTTACTTGCTATGACCACCCTCCTAGATGGTGGGCTTCACAAATAATAGAAGCTCTACTTTTTATCCTTTATTTGGATGGCTCCAGTACTATAGTTACCTAGTTCCTATTTGCTTTAATTTTTCTTCTCTTTGGTTCGGTCAGGGTATTTTAGTTTTCTAGCTCAGTTGTTTCTTTCTTATGTTTCCTCTATGGATTCTTGCCTTAATAGTATTTTGGCCTAGAAAGGTCGTAGTTGTGTTTTGGTTTTTTTGTATTTTCTTTTTTTTTTTTTTCGAGGGGTGTGTTATTTTTTTGTATTGTTTTTTGTTGTGTTGTTTTTAATGTTTTTGTTTTTTGTGTTTTTGGTTTATTTAAGTTTTTGTGTGTTGTTTTGTTTATTTTATGGTTTTCTTATGTGTTTTGTTGTTACTTTTTATTTTATTTATTTATTATTATTTTTAGTTCTCTGTTGTTTTTATGCTTTTATGTTGTTTTTGTTTATTTTGTGGTTTTTTTTGTTTGTTTGTTTTTTTATGTTGTGTTTTTTGTGTCTATTTGTTTTTGTTTGTTTGTTTATTTTTATTTTTTATTTATTTTAGGCTTTCTCATTGAGTGTGTTGAAGGGGGCAGGACATGTGTGAGCCCTAGGTATTTTTTGGTGGAATAGATACCCTTGCCTCCTTAGAAATTATCCAAAAATGGCATCCCATTTGGGGTGTTTTCCACCCAATTTTTTTTTTTTTTTCAAATCATTTGGGCTCCTTTTAGACTAGCACAAAAAATTGGAACATGTGAAAGAGAATATTAAAATATGGAGTAGGGAAGTGTTTGGAAACTTATTTGAAAATAAGCAATCCATTGAGAACATATTAGCCTCAATTGAAAATAAGATACAAAATGGTCAATGTGATGAATAAACTAGATTAGAAGAGAGAAACATCTTGGTTGAATACCATAACAACTTTGCTTGTGAAGAAATATTTTGGAGATAGAAATCTAGAGCCCTATGGATCAAAGAAGGGAATTCAAACACCAAAATATTTCATGCATCAACCTTGAGGAACAAAAGAAACAATAGGATCAAGAAACTTATTAAGAGTGATGGGTCCACCACTTCTGACATTATGGAGATCAAAGTTGAAGTTATTTCATACTTCAATTCTCTTCTTGGAGACTACAATATTTCTTCAAATCTAGAAAAATATTCTATGCTCTATCACATCCCTTGATCCATACCAAAAGAAGTCAACACCAAGCTTATTGCACCATTTTTTGATGATAAGATCAGGAAAGTCTTATTTACCATACATACAAAAAAATCTCTAGATCCAAATGGATTTCCTCCTCATTTTTCTAGATTTTTTGGGATATTTTTTCCCAAGATATCTGCTCCACTATCAAATAATTTCAATCTTCCAAGTATATTCCTTGTTTTTTTATTTCCACTTTCATTGTCTTAATTCCTAAAATCCCCACTGCAAAATTCATGATTGATTATAGAACTATAATACTTTGTAATTTTGTGTACAAGATTATCACCAAAGCCATTGCCAACATATTGAAGGATGTCTTGCCTAACCTCATTGATGCTTGTTAGGGAAACTCGGTCTAAGGCAGATATATCCTAGATGGAGTCATAACTATCCATGAAGCCTTACATTCTGTATCCCAAAGTAAGAAATCAACTTTCATCCTAAATATTAACATGAACAAAGCCTATGATAGGATTAACAAGGATTTCCTTATAGCCATTCTACTCAAATTTAGTTTTCATCAAAACTGTGTTGAACTAATCAAAGGATGCATCTCAAAATCTTGGCTCTTTGTTCTTATTAATGGATCCACAACAACTTTTTTCCAGAGTAACAGAGGTTTGAGACAAGGAGACCCTATTTATCCCTTATAATTCATTTTTGTAGCCAAAGCTCTTGGTCAAACCATCAAAGTTGCCTGCAGATAAAAACTAATTTTAGGAATTAAAGCTGCATCTCAGACCAATCCTATAACTCACCAAAAATTTGTTGATGACACTATCATTTCCATATTTGTCTCTATTTTTGAAGCCAAAATCATCAAATATATATTCATTTTATATGAAGAAGCAGTTGGTCAAAAATTCAATTTCAATAAAATAAAAATATACTTTTTCAATACTCCTGCTCAAAGGTAAATCAAAATATCCAAAATTATTGAATTTTTTGTGTTATCCTTTCATGCTACCTATCTAGGACTTCCCCTATTTATAGGTAATCCTTCTGAATCAATGTAAAACAATATGATTGAAATAATACAAAAGAAATTGGCAAGATGGAAAGGAAATATGTTATCGCAAGCTACCAAAGCCACTCTCACCATGGCATCCCTTAAGAGCATCCTAGTTTATTTCATGTCAATTTTCAAAGCCCCTATAGTATTTTGTAACATAATTGAGCAAATATAGAAGAATTTCCTATGCTCTAGGTCTGAATCCAAGCAACGCTTCCATTTAGTGGTCTAGGACAATGTCTACAAACACAAGGAGAAGGGAGGAATCAGCCTTAGAGTAGTACATCTTCTAAATTTAGCCCTCACGGCTAAGCAAGCTTGGTGGTTAATCAATAATGTTGGAAATAAATGGACACCTATAGTTAGAAGAAAATACCTGTAGGGAACAAATTTTCTTAATGAAATGACCTCCACCAGAGGATATGCCTTTTGGAAGTCAATAATGAACACTAGATTTCTAGTAAAAAAAGGTATGTGATGGAGATTAGGATATGGTCATAGGATATACTTCTGGTATGACAAGTGGATCAAAGGAGAACCTCTCATAAATGATCCTAATATGGTAGTCCTAAAATATTTCACCGATAGCACTTTTTATCACAAATTTTTCAACTTTCTAAGCTCCTACAATAGTAGAAAAATATGGAAATCCATCAGAAGAATCACCCACCCAAAAGATTCCAAAGAGTTGCAACTTATTATGAACTCCACAATCATTCCCTCAGGTAATATTAGGGATCATCTATTTTGGGAATTCATTGAAAGTGGGGAGTTCTATATTAAATCTGCCTATAATTTCCTCCTGACTCACAAGGAACCTTCATTCCCTTGCCATCTTGTTTGGCTCAAATTCCTCATTCCTAAAATATCCTTTTTTATTGGACTGCCATTCAAGAGAAGATCCTTACCATAGATAACTTGCTCAAAAGAGGTATGGTTTTCCCAAATAGGTGTTTTCTTTGTCTAGCTAACTAGGAGTCCCCTCAACACCTTTTTATTTTATGTCCTTTCTCCTCTTCCATCCTTAATAAGATCTTTCAAACCTTCCACATCCTCTGGTCTAGGCCTTGTTCCATTATTGAGCTATTCCTTCAATGGCCTAATCCTTTCCACAATTCTCGTCTCAAGTTCCTTTGGTAAACTTGTCTTCACCATTTTTTATGGTAAATCTAGCTAGAAAGAAATTATAGAATCTTTTCTAACAAGAAGATGGATCCTGACCTTGTCACTAATAAATTCCTATCCTATGTCACTGAAAATGCTACCCTTATTCCTCTCTCCACTCATCCTGCCTCTAGCTTTGAGACGTCATTGAGTCATTCCCTAAATATTCCTATTATAGAAAATCAAACTCATCCTTCCCCTAATCGAAGAGCTCACTCCAAATGGATTCCTTCCCCTTTAGGATGGATTAAACTAAATTTTGATGGTGCAGTTAAAGGTAACCCTGTAAAAGCAGGAGTTGGGGGCATCCTCAAATATCATACAAGAAGTGTCATCCTTGCCTTTGCGAAACACTTAGGGATTCAGATAAACCATGTTTATAAAGCCAAAGCCATGTGGAGAGGATTTATTCCTCGCGAAAAACAAACCAAGTAGGCTTATGGTAGAGGGAGACTCACTCAACACAATTAACTACCTCAAGAATAATAGAAATATTTCATGGAGGGTTAAGGACTGCATTGAGGAAGCTAATATTTTGAGTCAAAATCAACAAGAAATTATTTTCCAGCACACATTCAAAGAAAGCAACAAGGTTGCTGACAAATTAGAAAATTATGGTGTCAATGCCACAGGCCTAATGAACTAGACAAGTGGCATGTCACAAGAAATCATTAACATTATGGAACAAGATAAATCTGTGATACCCAATAACAATGTCTGACCAATCAGCTGTAATATTATCTTTTTTATTCCTTTTTGTCACCCATGTATCCTTGATACTTGGTACCATCAACATTATGATGTCAAGTATGATTATAAGAAATATGTGGCTTCTAATAATGTAGAGGATGAAGGTGAGGACGTGTCAAAGGAAGAACCTAAGGGTGAAGATGGTGAAGCTAAAGAGGAGTCTTAACGTTTTCTTGTGCATATTTGGGTTTTTGTCTTAGGGCATCCTCATGCTTTGTCTTTCTCCTTTTTCTATTCCTTTTTACCTTCCTCTATGTGGTATTGCATTCCCACATTTTTACTTCTCGCTCTATTCTTTTTTTTTTCAGCAATTTTATTGTTGATGTAATCAGGTTTTGAGAGCCTTTCTAAATCTGTTTTGAATAAAAATTTTGAATTATCAAAAAAAATGTCCACCATCACATAGATTCTTGTTACTACTGAATTGACTCCATTATATTATGCTTCACTCACAAACTTGCCCAGTCATTTTCCAATGGTTTCCAAGTCTGATTACTTTCTCAAGAAGCAAGGAAGAAAAGGTAACCTTACCCAAACAAGAGCTTCTTTAGGTATTTTTTCCATAGGAATGAAGTGGAAGTTCCATGGTGAAAGGTAAAGCTTACTCCTAATCATAAAATAGAGTCCTTGTTAGAACACCTTCTCTCTATCACTTGCAAAGCTAAATACTGCTATGAAGAACCCTCAACCTTCCAATGATAGTTTTATTTTTCCTTCAACCTGTAGACCCTAGTTGAAGTCTATTTAAGATTTCAATGTAAATTATTTAGGTCACATTCCATATAAACATTCAATGAGTGCAACATTCATTTTGTTTTTTGGTAAAGAGAAGTTCAACCAAATTAGTTTGTGTTCCTTTCTCTATATTTGCTCTTGCTTCCTTAGATCTTGCTTAATAATTTAAGGGTTTTCCCCTTTTGCCTTGATTGTATAAGGAGTAGGTCTTATTATTCTATTCCTGAATATTCTTTCACAACTTTCTTTTTCATTAGTATTATCCTCTCCTAGCTCTACTATGAAAGCTTTTGACTTATCTTATTTTTTTGGAATTTCTTTATTAATGGTAGAAGTATTAACATATAATACTGCATTTTATTAATATTAAATAAAATACATTTTAGGAATCATCCTTAGAGTAGTACATCTTCTAAATTTAGCCCTCATGGCTAAGCAAGCTTGGTGGTTAATCAATAATGTTGGAAATAAATGGACACCTATAGTTAGAAGAAAATACCTGTAGGGAACAAATTTTCTTAATGAAATGACCTCCACCAGAGGATATGCCTTTTGGAAGTCAATAATGAACACCAGATTTCTAGTAAAAAAAGGCATGCGATGGAGATTAGGATATGGTCATAGGATATACTTTTGGAATGACAAGTGGATCAAAGGAGAATCTCTCATAAATAATCCCAATATGGTAGTCCTAAAATATTTTACTGATAGCACATTTTATCACAAAGTTTTCAACTTTCTAAGCTCCTACAATAGTAGAAAAATATGGAAACCCATCAGAAGAATCACCCACACAAAACAGTCCAAAGAGTTGCAACTTATTCTGAACTCCACAATCATTCCCTTAGGTAATCTTAGGGATCATCTATTTTGGGAATTCATTGAAATTGGGGAGTTCTATATTAAATTTGCCTATAATTTCCTCCTGACTCACAAGGAACCTTCATTCCCTTGCCATCTTGTTTGGATCAAATTCCTCATTCCTAAAATATCCTTTTTTATTGTACTGCCATTCAAGAGAAGATCCTTACCATAGATAACTTGCTCAAAAGTGGTATGGTTTTCCCAAATAGGTGTTTTCTTTGTCTACCTAACTAGGAGTGCCCTCAACACCTTTTTATTTTCTGTTCTTTCTCCTCTTCCATCCTTAATAAGATCTTTCAAACCTTCCACATCCTCTGGTCTAGGCCTTGTTCCATTATTGAGCTATTCCTTCAATGGCCTAATCCTTTCCACAATTCCCATCTCAAGTTCCTTTGGTAAACTTGTCTTCACCATTTTTTATGGTAAATCTAGCTAGAAAGAAATTATAGAATCTTTTCTAACAAGAAGATGAATCCTGACCTTGTCACTAATAAAATCCTATCCTTTGCCACTAAAAATGCTACCCTCATTCCTCTCTCCACTCATCCTGCCTCTAGCTTTGAGACGTCCTTGAGTCATTCCCTAAATATTCCTATTATAGAAAATCAAACTCAGCCTTCCCCTAATCTAAGAGCTCACTCCAAATGGATCCCTCCCCCTTTAGGATGGATTAAACTAAATTTTGATGGTGCAGTTAAAGGTAACCCTGTAAAAGCAGGAGTTGGGGGCATCCTCAAATATCATACAAGAAGTGTCATCCTTACCTTTTCGAAACACTTAGGGATTTAGATAAACCATGTTTATAAATCCAGAGCCATGCGAAGAGGATTTATTCCTCACAAAAAACCAACCAAGTAGGCTTATGGTAGAGGGAGACTCACTCAACACAATTAACTACCTCAAGAATAATAAAAATCCTTCATGGAGGGTTAAGGACTGCATTGAGGAAGCTAATATTTTGAGTCAAAATCAACAAGAAATTATTTTCCAGCACACATTCAGAGAAAGCAACAAGGTTGCTGACAAATTAGCAAATTATGGTGTCAATGCCACAGGCCTAATGAACTAGACAAGTGGCATGTCACAAGAAATCATTGACATTATGGAACAAGATAAATCTGCGATACCCAATAACAATGTCTGACCAATCAGCTGTAATATTATCTTTTTTATTCCTTTTTGGCACCCATGTATCCTTAATACTTGGTACCATCAACATTATGATCTCAAGTATGATTATAAGAAATATGTGACTTATAATAATGTAGAGGATGAAGGTCAGGACGTGTCAAAGGAAGAACCTAAGGGTGAAGATGGTGAAGCTAAAGAGGAGTCTTAACGCTTTCTTGTGCATATTTGGGTTTTTGTCTTAGGGCATCCTCATGCTTTGCCCTTCTCCTTTTTCTATTCCTTTTTACCTTCCTCTATGTGGTATTGCATTCCCACATTTTTACTTCTCGCTCTATTCTTTGTTTTTTTAGCATTTTTATTGTTGATGTAATCAGGTTTTGAGAGCCTTTCTAAATCCGTTTTGAATAAAAATTTTGAATTATCAAAAAAAATGTCCACCATCACATAGATTCTTGTTACTATTGAATTGACTCCATTATATTATGCTTCACTCACAAACTTGCCCAGTCATTTTCCAATGGTTTCCAAGTCTGATTACTTTCTCAAGAAGCAAGGAAGAAAAGGTAACCTTACCCAAACAAGAGCTTCTTTAGGTATTTTTTTCATAGGAATGAAGTGGAAGTTCCATGGTGAAAGGTAAAGCTTGCTCCTAATCATAAAATAGAGTCCCTGTTAGAACACCTTCTCTCTATCACTTGCAAAGCTAAATACTGCTATGAAGAACCCTCAACCTTCCAATGATAGTTTTATTTTTCCTTCAACCTGTAGACCCTAGTTGAAGTCTATTTAAGATTTCAATGTAAATTATTTAGGTCACATTCCATAGAAACATTCAATGAGTGCAGCATTCATTTTGTTTTTTGGTAAAGAGAAGTTCAACCAAATTAGTTTGTGTTCCTTTCTCTGTATTTGCTCTTGCTTCCTTAGATCTTGCTTAATAATTTAAGGGTTTTCCCCTTTTGCCTTGCTTGTATAAGGAGTAGGTCTTATTATTCTATTCCTCGATATTCTTTCACAACTTTCTTTTTCATTAGTATTATCCTCTCCTAGCTCTACTATGAAAGCTTTTGACTTATCTTATTTTTTGGAATTTCTTTATTAATGGTAGAAATATTAACATATAATACTGCATTTTATTAATATTAAATAATAATGAAATTATACAATTATAAAAATTACTATAATAATAATACTGTATAATTAAATTATACATAATTAATATTAAATATATTAAATTAAATATTAAAAAACATATATGTTTTTTATTAATATTGTTTTTTAATTATATTATAAAAGATCATAATATTAATATTAAATAATAATGAAATTATACAATTATATAGCATAACATTTTGTTTTTTTTGGTTAAACCCCGACCTTTCAAACGCAGTCCGAGAGGTCACGGGTAGCTTCAAAACTCACTTTTAATTACCTCCAAGTTTCAAAGTGTATCAGAGTGGTAAAAACTCTCAAATTTTATTTTTTATTAATGTTTTTTTATATACATTTGTTAGAGGATTGAATTCGGATCTCATAGTTATAACGAAGTGACATTTTTATCAAATAAACCTCCTAAACGTTGATGTAAAAAATTTTAACTACACATCCATATCTTACAAAACAATGAATATTTTTTAAATTAATTATATAAAATATTAAAAAAAAATTAATTAATTTTTCAAAATAAATTATACAAAGTTAAAACTAATTTTATTAAATAATATTATAATTTATATCAGTGAAGACTTTAAAATGAATATTTTTTAAATTAATTATATAAAATATTAAAAAAAATTAATTAATTTTTCAAAATAAATTATACAAAGTTAAAACTAATTTTATTAAATAATATTATAATTTATATCAGTGAAGACTTTAAAATTTAAAGTATAGGCTGATTAATACCATTTAATTTTCACTACTCATATTTAAACGAATAATTAGTGTGGCTTCAGGTTTTTAAAATGGTGACACCCTTTCATTATTTTATCATGTACCCTCCTTAAAACATAACATGCACTTCAATCTCCCGCTCTTTTTATCCTCCACGTCACCCATCTCTCTCGCTTTATATAATAGGCTATTGCATTGTAGTTTACATAGAACATGGTAGGCTATTGTTTGCCTGCTTTTTTTCTTTATGAGATATTTGTACTAGTGTGAGGAACAACGTTGGTGACACGATACGGTGGTAGAAAGTAAAAAAGTAAGCAATAAATTAAGAGGTAAATGATAATCTTCTTAAAATGTGTTCATTGTGGTATTATGCATTAGTGTAGGTTGTATTTACGATGCACTAGTGTGTGCTATGAAGTATGAAAAAATTAAGAGGTAAAGGATAATCTTTTTAAAATGTGTTCATTGTTGTATTATGCATTAGTGTAGGTTTATGTTATGGATTAGTGTGAAGATTATATTTTCGACGTTGTTGTCTTGGATGTGATTATGCAGTCCTACTTAAAATGTATAAAAAGGGCTTTGTGCTTATAACTTGGAAATATTTTGATGTTAATTATCATTCATTTATTTATCATTTTTGTGGAGCATATGAGATGGGAAAGGCTTAGTATTTGAGTGATGGTTGTAAGTTAATGCGAGATAAATAGGGTTGCCCAGGAATTAATAGGTATAGAGTGATTGTTGTCTTCTTCCCAATGTATTAGTTGATTTTGGTATGGTGTATATTATAATTTAGAATAGGGTATGCATAATTTTTAACACAATTTATTAATGGTCTTTCTAGGTACGAGTAATTCTTATATATTTTTAGCAGGTATTAGATTTTATTTAGATTATTAATAAGTTAATTTAAATGTAAATAAAGAACAAAGATAAATAAATGTATAGTCACTTATAAATTTTTTACATCTACAATACAAGCAAGTACATGACTACTACCCCAACACCAATGTTACTTGTCATTTTTTTTACATCCAAAGTTCATAGTCTAATTCTACTACAAGCATGGGGTTGCTACTCCAACACCAACACCACCACCATCACCATCACCATAGTCACTTGTATTCTCTATGGAAATTTCAGTTGGATGGTTGTCTCATGATTATTTAGAATTGTTTTGAACCCGTTCATTTCACAAATCTCAATCTACATCATTTTCATAATAGACGGGTTTCCTGTCACATAACCCCTAGCATGTATGGTATCTATGTCCATTGCCACATGATCTACCAATTTCTCCAAAAAAAATTGTGATTTTTCAATAGTCAGAAGTGCTAGTTCTTTCCCAAAGCCTACTAACGTCTCAAACAAAAAGTTTGGGAATAAATCAAAGGATGTTTTTTGTAGATATAGTGGGGACATCAACAATGCAAATGGAGGTCTCACTCTTTCCAATTTGAGCAATCCCTATCGCATGTGGAAAGATCATTGGCACCAAAATATTTTCAAAGAGGTTTATTTGAAGATTGGCAAGATTTGCTCCAAGACCGAGACATGAAATCTAATAATATTAGGAATCGTCATTTTGAAAAATCCAGAAGTTTTGAGACCATCACCGAAAGTGATAGGGTAGGAAAAATTTGTTGCATCAAAAGCAATTCAAAAAATTACTGGCTTCTTCCCAAAATTCTCAGACTTTGGGAGGAGCTGATAAGAATTCAAAAGCTTCTAGCAAAAAGATGGATGAACAGAGGGAGGCCATGGGCAGTCTTGATTAGTAGATTGTTTCTCAGATGTTTTTTTTGTTTGGTTTGGGTAGTGCCCAAGGGGCTTCTTTGTTTTTCTTGAGTTCGGCTTTCATCTTGTAGTCTTGAAGGATGGATCATTTTATTTGTGTTTGATGTTGTGTTTTCTACCGACGTAATAGGTAAAGATCTGCCTAATTTTATGAGGGTTTTATATACTTTATCTTGGGCTTAGGTTGATGTCTATTGTTCGCTATTGATGTAAAAGGTATTTGAGAGCCTTCATATTTTTTGACATAATATAATATCAATTAACTTACCAAAAAATATATGTGTGTACATTTTCTATCGCTTGCATTTAACGAGTGTATAAATGATTGTTTTAAAGTACATAAGGCCTTCTCCATGGCATGCATAACCATTAATGATGATGTCTATTTTCTCACACCATTACCATGTTCATATTCAGTCTGATGAATGAGAGTGATGTTCATCCATTGAAACATAGGCTTGAAATCAACCATGGGAATCCCTCTCAATCAAAACCCTAAATAATTGCGACGCAACATTCTCTACACACATGTAATTGTGGAGTGTATTGTTTATGATTTAGTATTTCTTTTATTTTGTTTTTTCCCTCAAGTGTATAAGCCTTTTGATTTATTAGGCCAATACAATAGACCTTTTGATTTAGTAGGTAGGTGTGTCATATTAAAACTTATTGTATCGACAAAGAAGCCAAGCTTTAGATTTTTTATTTTATTTTTATTTTTGGTTTTTTTATTTCTACTTAGTCAAGTCTTGAGAGTTGAGACAACCTCATGTTGAGCAAGGTGTTGTCATTGTTGTCAACACACTCAGTGGGACACACTCAGTGGGATTTGGTTGGTGTTGTGGTACAGTGTTTGGTGCTTGTACAGAGTTGTTTAGTGATTGTGGAGATGTGGTGTATGCTCGGTTGAGGTTGTTGTAGGTGATTTGTGCAAATTTGCAAAAGTTGTCACAAAGCTGTCAAAGTTGCAAAAATTGCAAAAGTTGTCAACAAGGAGCAAAAGTTGCAAATCTTGCTCCTGCGTGTAAATGGACTGTGTTGGATGGCCCAACATATCATTTGGCATCTTTTTTGTCAGTTGGAAGTGAAATTGCAGTGTCGGTACAGTGTTGGACAAAAGTTGGTACAGGTGTGGGTCACTTGACAATTTTTTGACAGGTGCAAAATCAGCGTAGGAGGCCTATTTGCAGGAAGAATTCCAAGCAATCCGAAAAGAGTTAGATGCTGAAATTTGAACTGGAGGTATTTGGATATACTGTGAATCAATTTTCCAAGTTTCGTCTCATTTGGAGATCCCAGCAGAAAGTTATGACTCTCAGAAAATGGCCTCAGAGAACTTTTTTTAGTTTTGGACAGTTTTATGTGACAGCGGTAAATTGATAAAATTCATGTCATTTTGTGAAAAATATTGAAGTATGATTATGGATTCATGTTTAGCTCATCAATATGAGCAAATTTGCTTTTTGAACCATGCCAATCCGAGGTCCCGAAGTATGAGTTTGAGTAAGGTGCACCGTAGTTGGTCGTGAAGTGTTTGACGAAATGTCTTCTCCAGATTTGAACAGTTGAAAGTAAGATGTGACCAGCGGTGACTGTAGAAAACATGGACCAGGTTGAAAATATAAAAAGGGATTTACAATTGACAAGTGGCATATGTGAATCTTGTGTCATAAAGGAGTTACAAAAGGAGTTATATAAAAAGGGAGTTACAATTGACAAGTGGCATATGAGAATATTGTGTCATAAAGGAGTTACAATTGACAAGTGGCATATGAGAATATGGAAGTTACAAAAGAAGGAGTTACAATTGATAGGTGGCATGTGAGAATATGGAAGTTACAAAAGGAGTTACAATTGATAGGTGGCATGTGAGAATATGGAAGTTACAAAAGGAGTTACAAAGAGAAAATATAGTTATAAAAGGAGTGTTGCTTGGAGAATTTTAGTGGGGCTGTAAGTGTGTGTGTTTTGAGAATTGTGAGAGAGGTTGGGTAAGCAATAGACCAATCAGGGTCTTGTAAAAGTGAAGGCATTTTTATGTCAATATTCTAGTTTCAAAATTGAAGTCCAAGTTGGTGCTTGGCATCAGGGGTTGGTGCTCCTTCCAGTTGGTGCTAGTAAATCAGGGGTTGGTGCTCCTTCCAGTGGGTTCTGGTAAATTGATTGTAAAGTTGGTGCTTTGCAAAGGTTGGATTTGGATGGGAGTCCAAACAATCATTTTTGGGGATGTAGCCAAATCGGTGAACCTCGGTACATCTTGTGTTGTGTGATGTTCTCTTGTTATACTTGCTTTATTTGGTTTCATGTTTGCATTGTTTTGGCTTTAAGTGTTGAAGATTTATGTATAAAAGAGCTACATTGATTCACCCCCCCTCTCAGTGTCATTGTGTGACTAACAATTGGTATCAGAGCAAGGTTCCCTTGTCAGGCTAAATCAGCTAGGGTTGATCTTGGATTAGTATGCAATGGGTAAGAAGAATAGATCCTCCTCCAATAAGGCATCTCAATCAATTTCAGTTCCTGTGGAAGAGAAAATTGAACTAGAAAAGGTAGGAGTGAATTCTGAAGTATGTGATGAAAACCTTGAGGTTGAAGTAGATCTAGAAGGTGAGTTGATCGCTGCACTTGAAGAGTTGGATATAGAAAGGAAAAAGAACAAAAGACTGTCCAAGAAGTTGGAAGAATATGGGGATAAGATTGAAGATCTCTTCTTACAAATTCATAAAGCCAAGAAAATAGAAGAAGCCTTGAAGTCACACCTAGATGATAAAGTCGATGTATGTAGCAAACGTGAAGAGGAATCTAACAAAGTTATTAGTGATCTAAAGCTGCAAGTAGAAGAGTCCAAAAGGATTGAAGAAACTCTCAGGTCACAGATCAATGAGAAAGAGATTGTTTGCTGCAAACAAGAAGAGGAGATTGTTTTATTGAGGAAACAACTAGAAGAGGCCAATACAAATCTCAAATTTGAGAAGAGCACAGAGTTGCTAGATGAAATGATAAGGCAACAAAGAAGCTCCATGGCTAAGCTCGGTCTTGGATGTGAAGTTGAACAACCTTCATCTTCCAAATCTGTAGAGAAGAAGAAGTCCACTGCTGAAGGATCGAAGCAAGAAAAGTTTGAAGTTGAATCTTCAAAAGGAAGAAAATCTCAAAGGAGATCTACAGCAAAGCAACCACAACAAAAGAGGTTCTATCACTCTCACTCTATTCATAATAATGCTTTTAATGGCTATTGTTTTAGATGCAACCATTATGGTCACAAGGCAATTTATTGTGGATTGAATAATAGATCAAAGAGTTATGTTGGTAGAAATACATCTATTTTTTCGATTGAACACCATGTGCAATGTTTTAAATGTAATGGTCATGGGCACATAGCAAGGTTTTGTCCAAGCACTTTTGTATCTAATCTAAGGCAAGACAGTAGATTTCATCAGACACAAAGAATGCAACACATACAGGGAAGAAATCATGTGCATCAAAGAAAGGAAAATAATCATCCATCAAGGATGCACAAGAGACAACCACCCAAGAGAAATGCTCAAGTTCACAAAAAGGTTCAAAATAGGGATGCAGTTGAAAAACTCAAGCCCAAGTTCAAGAAAGTTTGGAGAAAGAAAGAAGAGAGGAAATCATGTCTCCTTGGACTGAAGGAGACTACTCCTCTATTGCACTAAGCAGCTCCAGGTAGCACATCCTCAGGGGGAGCAATCTTAAAGTTTTATTTTAATGCTCCTATGTATTTGTTTGGTTATCTGAGGATGAAAGGCAAGTAGTCAGGGGGAGTTGTCGTATAGTTGTCAAAGTGTGTTTCAGTTCATGTAGTTGTTTGTGGAGGTGCCGTGAAGGGTGGTGATTAAGTTGAGAGTTGTCACCATTGGTAGTATTGCTATATGTCAGTGTTGTACTTTTGATGGTTCTTACTGCCATTGTTCAAAGTTGTGGATTATAATAGTTCAGACAATTTGGTTTAGTGAAAGAATGTTGCCCTAGCTGCATAGATGTGTTTCGATAAAAGCAGTGTGTATTTGTGTTGCACATTGATGTGAAGATTGTTAGATTTGTTATGATGCTTTGGTGAAAACATTCAATTCATGTGCAAAATCAGAAAGCTCACATTTTATTATTGCATTCAAAGTGCCTACATGAGCAGGAAGTTACATCAATACAAATTGAGTACAAATATTTAGGGAGACAAATTCAGATCGATCCACATTTGATCGTTACACATTTTCTCAACTGCGTGTGTAATATTTTGTTCAATCGCCATCGGGTCACCGATCTCCGGGTATCCGATTTCTTCTGATTTGTATGAAGCAGGTTCATAGCCATTGTCACTATCATCACTGATGACAATGAAGGCAGGTTCTTCAGGTTCATAGTTGTTCTCAGCCACCTCCTCTTCATCATCACTAATGATGATAAGTTTAGGCTCTGAAAAGGAAGGAAAGTACTCAACTACACTATCACTATGACCGTTAGATGCATCATCACCTTCGTTATCAGTCACTTCTTGTGGAGTAAGTTCATCCGGTTCATAGTCAGTCTGTTTCTCGGTCACATGGTTCTGCAAGCTATGGAAGACAACATTGATGCCGAGTGTCTCGACTGCTTGATCAAATGCATGAGGATCCCAACTATCCAAAAATGTCAGCAAAGCTTTATAGCATCCTTGTGACCTCATGATGAATCAACGCTGCAATTTTGAAGATCACATTAGTAAGCAATGCATGACTATAAAAAATAAAAAATAAAATAAATAAATAAAAAAATCAAGGAGGAATAGATACAATACAGTTTGCGAATTACTCTGTACAAATTTGCAGACAGTTCTCTTGAACTATTGATAAAATGCCAAATCAAAATGCAGCCTTTTTGAATGTGACAATGCGTTTATATAGTGACTCCAAGCAGTCGGGCGTTACATGTTTGAATGTTCGGGTGGCACAGTTAGGTGGAGGTAATAAGCAGGAGCATGAGACGTTGGCTTGACAGAGCCATTTTTTATTATTGTGAAATCTCTCTGGTTATGGCGGTTACAAAAAAAATTAGCGAGGATGTTGGGTTTCTGGGTGCCAGAGCTCCCAAGGTTTCCATATGACCTGCATAAGCGGTTGTAGAAGTCAGATATTCGATCTGAAAGCCTAGCTTTTGACTCGAAGGATTGCACTTGCTGTCATTCCCCATGTAATAGTATGCCAAAGAAATCTTAGCTGGATAGTTCATCGAACTCAGGTTTCTCAAGAAGAATCAGAACTAAAGCTGCCCGGTCTGTTGCTTGAGGAAAAGCAGCAAGCACTAGTGCCCGAAGCTTCAGAAGAACAATATTCCCATCTTGAACAAGTGCTTCTATTTGAGAAACTGCCTGTTGCAGAACCAGCAACTGCTCTACAGTATTCTGTCCTGGAGGAGCCGTGACTCTAACCTCATTGAGGGGATTTCCTTTGCTTAAGTGCCGAGAACATAGCATGAAAATTGCCATAAATAGGAAAAAGCAAGGTAAAAGCAATGGTCAGGGTGCAAAACATGAACAATTAGTGTACAAAAATTAAGATGGTCAGAGTGCAAGTAGTATCGTGTCAGAGATATGTGGTTTCATTACCGATCTTTCAGGGACGATCATATTACATGTGACAAAATATTCTGAAAGGACCACACCAACGAACATTTGTACACCATTGTCACCTTCACCTACATGTCACTGCCAAGGAAATGGGGACTCCATTAAGCAAGAGGAGAATTATATAAGCCCAGAGGAAATTACCTTTCGAAGACAAGATTTCTATTGCTAGTTAGCATCACTTCTTCAGATATGGACTTGATCAAACATGGCGGATATTTTGGAGTATGATTTGATAGAAGTGCACCTTTTTTTCATGCCATCCTGTATTTGGTTACATCACGGGCCATTGTAAACACTATATATTACTCTGTTGTATTTCAGGTCATAGAGGATTTTCATTGGCTGTACAAAGTGGTAACATTTTTGAATTGTTTGATCTGCTTATGCCTTATAACAGGAAATGAATACAAGTGTCTACATCTATGATGTTGTAGTGCAGAGGAGAAATAAAGGGAGCCAGATAAGTCATCCACATCAGTAAAAGGAAGGTCACTGCAGTTTTGGTATCGTTCAGCCTGCAATAGTTGGGAGGATTGACAGAGGCCTTTCAATTTTATAACTTGTGCATGGTTGTAACATTTGAGCCAATTTATTGGTGATTGTTAGTTCTTGTATTTAATCCGAGTGAGGTGGTATGAAGGATGGATGAAAATTCTGAATTTGATAGCATATTTAGCTTTTTGAGAAAAGAGATTGACACTCTACAGACATGCACTAATGAAACAAAATGTGGAGAATGAGGCAATTGTCAAAGCTAAGGTGTGCGAATTGAAAGATAAGTTTGAGATTGCAGAGCAACAGAGGGTTGATGCTGAGAAGACAGTGGTCCAGTTATGTTCTTACACATATTGTATTGGTGAAGTTGACGGTGATGGTGTCATTCACTTGTTATTACTGCTATTCATATTATTGATATTGTTGATGCTTATTATGCTTATCATGATGTTGTCAAACAGTGAAATGAAGTGGTCTTGAACAAGGGGAGTTTGTAGCCATCCTTTGTCATTGTTGTCAAAGGGGGAGAAAAAGTTGTAGGTGCATGCTCGTGTGTTGCCAACAATTCCAAAGGGGGAGATTGTTGAGCAAGGTGTTGTCATTGTTGTCAACACACTCAGTGGGATTTGGTTGGTGTTGTGGTACAGTGTTTGGTGCTTGTACAAAGTTGTTTAGTGATTGTGGAGATGTGGTGTACGCTCGATTGAGGTTGTTGTAGGTGATTTGTGCAAATTTGCAAAAGTTGCAAAAGTTGTCACAAAGCTGTCAAAGTTGCAAAAATTGCAAAAGTTGTCAACAAGGAGCAAAAGTTGCAAATCTTGCTCCTGCGTGTAAATGGACTGTGTTGGATGGCCCAACATATCATTTGGCATCTTGTTTGTCAGTTGGAAGTGAAATTGCAATGTCGGTACAGTGTTGGACAAAAGTTGGTACAGGTGTGAGTCACTTGACAATTTTTTGACAGGTGCAAAATCAGCGTAGGAGGCCTGTTTGCAAGAAGAATTCCAAGCAATCCGGAAAGAGTTAGATGCTGAAATTTGAACTGGAGGTATTTGGATATACTATGAATCAATTTTCCAAGTTTCGTCTCATTTGGAGATCCCAGAAGAAAGTTATGACTCTCAAAAAATGGCCTCAGAGAACTTTTTTCAGTTTTGGACAGTTTTATGTGACAACGGTAAATTGATAAAATTCATGTCATTTTATGAAAAATATTGAAGTCTGATTATGGATTCATGTTTAGCTCATCAATATGAGCAACTTTGCTTTTTGAACCATGCCAATCCGAGGTCCCGAAGTATGAGTTTGAGTAAGGTGCACCGTAGTTGGCCGTGAAGTGTTTGACGAAATGTCTTCTCCAGATTTGAACAGTTGAAAGTAAGATGTGACCAGCGGTGACTGTAGAAAACATGGACCAGGTTGAAAATATAAAAAGGGATTTACAATTGACAAGTGGCATATGTGAATCTTGTGTCATAAAGGAGTTACAAAAGGAGTTATATAAAAAGGGAGTTACAATTGACAAGTGGCATATGAGAATATTGTGTCATAAAGGAGTTACAAAAAGGAGTCACAATTGACAAGTGGCATATGAGAATATGGAAGTTACAAAAGAAGGAGTTACAATTGATAGGTGGTATGTGAGAATATGGAATTTACAAAAGGAGTTACAATTGATAGGTGGCATGTGAGAATATGGAAGTTACAAAAGAAGGAGTTACAAAGAGAAAAGATAGTTATAAAAGGAGTGTTGCTTGGAGAATTTTAGTGGGGCTGTAAGTGTGTGTGTTTTGAGAATTGTGAGAGAGGTTGGGTAAGCAATAGACCAGTCAGGGTCTTGTAAAAGTGAAGGTATTTTTATGTCAATCTTCTAGTTTCAAAATTGAAGTCCAAGTTGGTGCTTGGCATCAGTTGTCCTCCTTCCGGTTGGTGCTATAAATGGGGGGTGCTCCTTCCAGTGGGTGCTGGTAAATTGATTGTAAAGTTGGTGCTTTGCAAAGGCTGGATTTGGATGGGAGTCCAAATAGTCATTTTTGGGGATGTAGCCAAATCGGTGAACCTCGGTACATCTTGTGTTGTGTGATGTTCTCTTGTTATACTTGCTTTATTTGGTTTCATGTTTGCATTGTTTTGGCTTTAAGTGTTGAAGATTTATGTATAAAAGAGCTACACTGATTCACCCCCTCTCAGTGTCATTGTGCGACTAACACCTCAAATGCCTAGATCTGTTGTCTTGGAAAGATAGTACAAGTTATATTGGTTTTGTTCATGTCTTATTTTGTTATTGACATGAACAAAGCATTTTACCCAATTACACAATTTTTTTTTTTAAATTTAGTGAATGTAGTGGTTTATTTTACCCAAATTGTTATTTTGAAATATTTTTGAATGGGCTAAAGGAGTTTGGGCCCCACGGGTTGGAATTTAAACAAAATGTGAGGAATTTTTTCCGGTCTAAATTTACTTTTTTGACTAAAGTGTGTGCGTGGAAATTTTACAGGGTAAAAATGAGTGATGGAGGTGGTAGACATCAATAAGTTTAAGTATGACATGTAGACTCAGATAGCAGGGAGAGCGAAGATCTTAGGAACATGTAGTGTACTTCATTGCTTCTTTCTTTCCAATATTTACGTGAGATCAGGAATGCCTATATTTTTTTATAAATATTTATTTTTTTTGCATTTCCAAAATTTCCATCAAACACCCTCTCTTCTTCTAAAACCAAAGAAACCAAAGTTTGAATTTGCTTTTACGACTTCGTCGATCACTTTATACAAGAAGTCGTCGTAATGATATTCAATCTTAAAAGTTAATCTGATTTTCAATTAATTTAATTTATTAAATTTTTGACCTAAATATTGAATATGTAATTTGATTTTTAATTAATTTACTTTATTAATATTTTTATCAAGATTTTATTTTCTCAAAATATGTAATTTGATTATTAACTAATTTAATTTATTATTTATTTTACCAAGGAAATTTAATTTATTTTTTTCAATGAATTACTCGTGTTTTTATGAGGGGTTCCTGTCCCCTCGCGCAGTGAATGGGGTTTGAACCTTGATCCTCCCAAAAAGAGGTTAAAGCCCTTACCACTACAACAAAATTACAAATTATATAAATTAATCTATTAATGTTTTTACTAAGAATTTTTTTCCATCAACATTATGATAGATTGGCTTATGGTATTAATTATTCTAAAAAGTAAGCACATAATATAACAAAAATAAATAAAATAATGCTCTTCTAAACTAAAATTTCATCAACAAATACTTTTGGAAACTTTTGATTGGTAGCTTTCAATTTTAGAAGCAACTTTTAGTTTTGGAAAATTTTTATTAGTAGCTTTTAATTTTGGAAAGGTAGAGATGTAATTTGATTTTCAATTAATTAAATTTTTTAATATTTTTTTATTAAAGAATCTTTATTTTTTTTTTTCAATGAAATTTTTATTTTTTTCATTTCATCAACCGTGTTTATGATAGATTGGTTTATTGTATTAATTGTATATAACATAATAAAATAAGAAAAGTAATCATCCAAAGTTAGAATTAAGTTATGCATATTAAATAGATTGTACGGAGCATTCAAAGTTAGAACTAAATTATATGAAATGTAATGAAAGTTAAGATTAAAAATTATAGAGAATGTAGTCTTTTTAATACTTTTAAGAATCAACAATTCATCCTGTAGATTTGTTGGTTTCAATATGTTAATAGTGCGGAGCATTCAAAGTTAGAACTAAATTATATGAAATGTAATGAAAGTTAAGATTAAAAATTATAGAGAATGTAGTCTTTTTAATACTTTTAAGAATCAACAATTCATCATGTAGATTTGTTGGTTTCAATATGTATTTTTCCTTTACCTGAATGATAATGTATCTCTTTCATGATTTTATTTTTTATTTTTTTAAAACTTGAGATTAAAAACTCAAATCAAATTAAAAACTCAAATTCCTTTAAAAAAATGTCCTAGAATTTTTCGGTTTTATATTTCTTATCTAAGTTTAGTGTCTTCCATACAACCTTAGTAAAAATGGGTTAAAATTTTATAATTTTAGGTTTGAATAAATTATAAATTATAAAAATAAAAAAAGTATCTTTCTTTTCTTAAGGATTTTATTGGTAAGTGTTCAATTCTCACCTAAATAGGTGATTCCAAAAATACATATAACTGGTTAGACAAATTTGTTAACCATATATTGAATTTAACCTAGAAATAGGTTAGAAGTTTATGATTTTAGGTTCAAGTAAATTATAAAAATAAAAACATATCTTCCTTTATTAAGGATTTTGTTTTTAAATGTCCAATTCTTATATTAAAAAGGTCAATTCAATTTTGGCCATAAATGGTTAAAAAAATTTAAACAATAATTCAAAATTAAATAAATATTTTATAACTTTTGATATATATATATATATATATATATTAAAGAGGTAAATATTATTATGTGGTCACGATATAACCTTTACATAGCATATCCGAAAGTGAGGGGAGAGATTTGAACCTCGGCTTCTCAATTTCAACTGGAGAGTTTTAATTATCCACTTTCTCTCCAACTCTGAGAGATTTGAACCTGAGCTTCTCGATTTCAACTGGAGAGTTTTAACTACTCACTTGCTCTCCAACTCCGAGATATTTGAACCTGGGCTTCTCGATTTCAACGGAAGAGTTTTAACTACCCACTTTCTCTCCAACTCCTCTACATGAGCGGATTAGGACCTCTCAAACTTGGACCTCTGGATTTCCACTGGAGAGTTTTAACTACCCACTTGCTTTCCAACTCCTCTAGAGTTGAGCTGATAATAGTTTTTAAATATTTTATAATTTTTATTTTTTCAATGCAAAAATATAAAATAACAAGTTTTATTTGGTTGATTTTTAGGATGAACAAAATTTCAAAATTTAATAAGGATTTTGTAATTTGATAGTTCCTTATTATTTGGTTGATATTGATTATAAATTATAATTAAACTTCTAAAAATTTAAATTAAGAAGTATTTTTTTCACACATAAAAACAAAAATTAAAATAACTTTGAGGACTTTATATTTGGTTGTTTAAATGAAATATGATGATTGGTTGAGAAATAAGTATATTGTAATTTCCATAGTTCCTTATTTTTTTATTAGTTGATTTTGACGTAGAAGAATTATATTTTTTTAATTGATTGATTTTTACAATGAAGAATTATATTTTTTCTTTTTGTTGGTTGATTTTTGAAGATGAAGAATTATAATTGAATTAAAAATAATAATTATATTAATAAATTTGATTTTGATGATGAAGAAAATATAATTAAAACAAATTAAAAAAAATAAATCTGCATTGTGGCTATCCAATTTTTTTAAATATATATTTTAAAATCAAGCCATTTTTTCTTTTAAAAAACAAACATTTAAATCTACATTTTGGCTTTCCAATATTTTTAATATATTTTAAAAAAGTAAGTTATTATTTTTTCGAGAAAATAACTTTTTTTTGAGTTACTGTGTTTTAATATTATATATATATATATATATATATAATGCACCCTCAAATATATTTGTTAAAAGTAATTTTTTTTTTTTTAATAATAAATCAAATATATTTGTTAAAAGTAATTTTTTTTTTTTTAATAATAAATCTTGCGATTTATAGCCACTCCCACTCCCTCACACACTCACCCATGCCACTGTATGAATCCAAAGCCTTGCGTTGTCGCATGGGACAATTATGTTTTTTTTTTCTTTCCTATGTTGATGATAAAGAATTGTAATATGACTTGTTAAAATATTTTGTATTTTATGTTGTATTTGGTTTATTTTTATGGAGAATTGTAATTTGAACTTTTTTAAAAATAAAATTCATTAATTTAAAAAAGATAAAAATAAAAAGTTTTTAAAAGTTTTTTTTTTCAGTTATATATCAATGCACCCCTTTCCATAAAGAAAGAACTCTATAAAATTAGGAAAAAAACTATTTTAAAATCAGAGTGCAAGTTTTCCAATTATGATACATATATTTAATGCACAAGTTTCTGTCTTCGGAGCCATTCTTTCATGATAACTAACGGGCAACAAAACTATAAGAAATACGACATGGATAAGTTGTAGTTTGCACCACTAGCTATGTACAAATTTTTGGAGATCACAAACGAATCTATCCTCTTATACACAACAAAACCTAATAGAAATCCATCAAAAGGTATTCCATAAAACAATTATAGATTAGAAAGGAGAAAAAATATGTACATAAAATTCATATACAAAAGGGAGATTTGATAACACTTGGATTCTAATGAGGCACCCTAACAAGGCTTGCATGTAGGGTAAAAATTGATTTTCTCTTCATCTCTTCCACCTACGTCTATGCCTATTCTATCATAAAATATCACACGTTGGTATCACTCGCTCGTAGACATAAGGGCTAACTCCTCGTCAAAGTCATCAAGGAGAGTGGTGGAGCTCCCCTTCTTCAATCTTGCACCGCCATTCATATTCGCTTGGCCATAAATAGGGTGTAGGCAACAAATTTTCCTTATATAGAAGAAAATAATAGAGGGGAGGCTGGTCTAAGATATGGTTTTAAGAGAACAATGGATAAATGATTCCAAGACTATAGAGTAAGCAATAAAATAGCTTCTAACTTTGGCCCTAGTGTTAGAATCAATTTAGATTGAATTCATCACCTACAAGAAGTATATGTTGCATATTTGTATTTTTGCTACTAAAACATAGGGTGTCAATTGAATGCCAATGCAAGCTATTACTAGAATGTTCAAAGAGGTATCAATGTTCACCTACTATCCTATAAGTGCATTGTAAGAACTTGCAAATAAGCTTGAAAGGGTGAATACTAGAGAATACACTTGTTAGTAATAAACAAAAAAACATAGAATAAGACAATAAAAATATAAAAAATGTAAAAACAGAATGATTATAAATGAAATGACAAGCAAAGAAGAGAAGGAATAATGAGAATGTAATTTCTCTAAAACCAGTATGCCATGTTGCCCATTCCTCCTTTAGAATCTTTACAAATAAATGATCAAGATACAATAAAAATTTGAAGCTTTGGAGCCTCCCAATAAAAATTTTAACAACACTTTTTTATGTGCAAAGTGTGGATTAAAATGTTATATTAAGGGGTTGATTTATAGGCAATGGAATCCATCAAGGGGAGGTATGATGTGTCAAGCAAGGATAAGTCAAGGGTCAAGGGATGTTGATTGCTTGTTAATTTCCTTGAGTGGCAGTCATAGAGGGTAAATTAGTAGTCAAGAGTTAATTGCAAATTATTTAGGATGATTGAGAGATAGACTAAAGACTCAATTGTCCTAATTAATAATCACCAAGGGTGATTAGAAGTGATATGAGGGGTTAATTGTCTTTGACAAGCAATTGTAGGTGGAATGAGATATTGGTTGTGTACCTAAAATGGATTCATTACCTGCAAATCCATCGTCAATGAATTTTTTAGCTGGAAAATTTATGACTTTTGACCATTGGAGGTCAAATTTTTCAAATGCTTACTTGTTTGCAAAATATGGGTTTGCAGATGTAGGGCAAAATCGACTTAATCATTCTATGGATTTGTGTTGAAATCGGTTGGTTTAGATGACTTTATTTTAGCTATCTACACTTCTCATCCCTTAACATTTGCTTTCTTTCTTTAGAATTAGCGTCTAGTGATTTCTTGTTCACATAGAGCAATCATTACTTCAAGGGAAAGCTTTAGTATTGAATTTTCAAGTGGAAGACTTTGGAGCATTTAGTAAAAGTACATCTTTATCCATAACATTTTTGCTTAAATATAAATTTTCACATGTACTTATGACTAGAAGCAATACTACCAATGCAAAGATCTAAAAAAACATGTAATTTGCAAAAAATGCACAAAATGCTTTTATATAAAAACGTTATAACCCCATGCTAGATTTCACAATACTGTTCAAAAATGAACATATTCATCACATTATCCTAATATGTAAAAATAAATCACACAAATGAAATAGACAATGTAAAAGAGTGTTTATGGATATCGTAATATCTAACTAAAGGAGATATATTTACACTCTAATCAATAACAAAATGGTTGGGATTAAGAGATATTTATACCTAATTATAAGAGACTTTTAGATCAAGGTTAAAGAAACGACCTTTAGGTTAAATAATAAAGTTTTACATGATGATAATAAATAATAAGAATGTCAAAATGAAGTCCCGAGGGGACAACACAATTGTTCGAGCTTTGGCTCTTCTTCGATAGGTCCAAGGTTTAAACCACGGTGTAGGAGAGTGTGAGGGGGTGGGTGTGTGTTAAATTCCCTATTGATAAGCATAGCTCTTAGCTTTACAAGGGGTCATGGTTGGGAGGAGACTGCTCACCCCTGTGTATTGGTTGTAGGGGTTTCTCACACTAACCAAATCCAAAAAAAATAATAATAAAGTTTTAAAAAATATTCACCTGTACAAGGACCAAGCTTTAAAGAAAAGTAATAACTTTTACTGTACATATCCCTAACAAGACACTAACTTGACCAACCAAACATATGATATTTATTGAAAGATTAAAAAGGGTTAAATATATGATATTTATTGAAATATTGAAAAGAGTTAAACCTAATGGTTTACTCTTTTTTATCTTTGTGTTAGTTGCATGGGATCATATTCCTATAGATAAGTGGAATGCATGAAAAACAATTAGATTTATTTCATTTCAAAAGCCTTTTAACATTATGTCCTTTGCACTCTGGTTAAAGATCTATACATGAAATGAAGTGAGATAGCTATTGATTCAACCCAAAAATATTGAAAGACTCTTGACCTTAGTCATACTTTTTTACATCTTTATTATGGTTTTGTTGTTGTGTTTTTGCATCCTATCTTATTGACATGTCTGTTACCATATCCTTTAGTTAATGTTTTTTATAAAACATTTGAAACTCAGAAAAAGTAAATTCATCACTTAAAAGCTAAATTCATCACCTTTCTATACAAAATATTAAAAAAAAAAAACACTTTATTTTTATACAAATATTTTATAAACTACTTCAAAATTTTAAAGCTTTTCATTTTTAAAATTAAAAACATCTAATTTTTTTTGTACTTAAACTAATCAATAAATGTAAAAAAATACATACCCGTTTTAATGAATGGTATTTGCACACGTTAGCATGCATCATCTCATCTAGTACAATGACACATCGATAGGACCACAAATTTAATATAATTAGGCACCAAAATTAAAGTTTGAAGGGCCGACGAAAGGAGTTAATGGTGGCCAGTTTGTAGCATAAAAGATGATATGACACATAGATGGTACCACAAATTGTTTTACCAATATATGGCGCCGCCAAAATTAGAGTTTGAATGGGCGAGGGGGTTTAATGGTGCCATATTTGTAGCATGATATGACATCAGTTAGTACAATGACACACGATAAATTAAATTCTTTTACCAACCTTGTGGCGCGAAAATTGGATTTTGACGGGCTGGCAAGAGGGGTTAATGGTGCCCAATTCGGTTATAAATAGGTCAGATAGCAAGTTAATATAATTTGTTTTGTCTTGTTATAGTAAGAATGGATTGTAAACAAGAAACAAATCACAAAGAGCCAGAGCAAGGTGTTTTGAGTACGTGTAAAAAAAAAGGAAGTTTGCGATTTGAAGTGGAAAGTCCAGAATGGCTACCTGTTAGATGGATTACGGAAAGAAGAATTAGAATAAGCGGATCACAAGTAGGAAAAATTGATACGGTAAGAACCTATCAAACTTTAACCTATCAATTAAATTTTTTAACCTACCAAACTTTAAATTTAAAATTAAAATATTTACTAATATATATATATATATATTTTTGTTTAAATTTAAGTATTACTTGGAAGGTAGTACGGGTAGAGTCTTTCGTTCTAAATCTGATGTGATGCACTATGTGAACACCGGCTTGAAGCGGAAGAAAAAGCCAAAGAGTAAGTTCTTTATTTTTCATTACTATTTTAAGTTTATTTAAAATGCATCTACATGTATCTTCATTGGGCGGTTTTATATATTTTGTATTTACGAAGTAATTATTGCAACAGACATAAATGGTGAAGAGTTGAACGCCCATATTCCCTGTAGTCCAAACTCAAACTCAGGAATGGCGTTGGTGAACACCGGCTTTAAGCGGAAGAAAAAGCCAAAGAGTAAGTTTTTTTTTTTTTTTTTTAAAATTTAAAATGCATCTAAATGTATCTACATTGGTTGGTTTTATATATTTTGTATTTACAAAGTAATTATTGTAACAGACATAAATGGTGAAGAGTTGAACGCCCATATGCCCTGTAGTCCAAACTCAAACTCAGGAATGGCGTTGGTGAACACGCGGAAGAAAAAGCCAGAGAGTAAGTTCTCTACTTTTTTTTTTTTTTTTTTTAATTTAAAGTGCATCTAAATGTATCTACATTGGTTGGTTTTATATATTTTGTATTTACAAAGTAATTATTGCAACAGACATAAATGGTAAAGAGTTGAACGCCCATATTCCCAATAGTCCAAACTCAAACTCAGGAATGGCGTTGGTGAACACGCGGAAGAAAAAGCCAGAGAGTAAGTTCTCTATTTTTTTTTTTTAAATTTAAAATGCATCTAAATGTATCTACATTGGTTGGTTTTATATATTTTGCATTTACAAAGTAATTATTGCAACAGACATAAATGGTGAAGAGTTGAACGCCCATATTCCCTTTAGTCCAAACTCAAACTCAGGAATTGCGTTGGTGAACACGCGGAAGAAAAAGCCAGAGAGTAAGTTCTCTATTTTTTTTTTTAATTTAAAATGCATCTAAATGTATCTACTTTGGTTGGTTTTATATATTTTGTATTTACGAAGTAATTATTGCAACAGACATAAATGGTGAAGAGTTGAACGCCCATATTCTCTGTAGTCCAAACTCAAACTCAGGAATGGCGTCGGTGAACACCGGCTTTAAGCGGAAGAAAAAGCCAGAGAGTAAGTTCTCTTTTTTTTTTTAAATTTAAAATGCATCTAAATGTATCTACATTGGTTGGTTTTATATATTTTGTATTTACAAAGTAATTATTGCAACAGACATAAATGGTGAAGAGTTGAACGCCCATATGCCCTGTAGTCCAAACTCAAACTCAGGAATGGCGTTGGTGAACACGCGGAAGAAAAAGCCAGAGAGTAAGTTCTCTATTTTTTTTTTATTTAAAGTGCATCTAAATGTATCTACATTGGTTGGATTTATATATTTTGTATTTACAAAGTAATTATTGCAACAGACATAAATGGTGAAGAGTTGAACGCCCATATTCCCAATAGTCCAAACTCAAACTCAGGAATGGCGTTGGTGAACACGCGGAAGAAAAAGCCAGAGAGTAAGTTCTCTATTTTTTTTTTTTAAATTTAAAATGCATCTAAATGTATCTACATTGGTTGGTTTTATATATTTTGCATTTACAAAGTAATTATTGCAACAGACATAAATGGTGAAGAGTTGAACGCCCATATTCCCAATAGTCCAAACTCAAACTCAGGAATGGCGTTGGTGAACACGCGGAAGAAAAAGCCAGAGAGTAAGTTCTCTATTCTTTTTTAATTTAAAATGCATCTAAATGTATCTACATTGGTTGGTTTTATATATTTTGTATTTACAAAGTAATTATTGCAACAGACATAAATGGTGAAGAGTTGAACGCCCATATTCCCTGTAGTCCAAACTCAAACTCAGGAATGGCGTTGGTGAACACCGGCTTTAAGCCGAAGAAAAAGTCAAAGAGTAAGTTCTCTAATTTTTTTTTAAATTTAAAATGCATCTACATTGGTTGGTTTTATATATTTTGTATTTACAAAGTAATTATTGCAACAGACATAAATGCTGAAGAGTGTAACGCCCATATTACCTGTAGTCCAAACTCAAACTCAGGAATCGCGTTGGCGTTTGAGGAAAATAAAAAAGAAGTTTCAGACAAAAACGAACAAATACTATTAATTGGAGGACAACAGCTATCGAAGACATGGCTGCCAGGTCTATCTTGCAAATGGGTTCTCTGTGGTTCTGCACTTGATATTAGCCAGAAGGTACTACATATGTTTCAATTCAAGTGTTTGTGTATATCACATAATTTTGTAAATTGGAGTTGTGCTATCCTTTCTTAATTATGTTGATTTTAAATTCAGGAGCAACTTAACAATTTTGCAAACCTCATTGGTGCAACAACATCAAAGACATGGAGTTCATCGGTTACTCATGTAATTACTTCTACGGATGCAAATGGTGCCTGTAGAAGAACATTAAAATTTTTGATGGCAATCCTGGAAGGGAAGTGGGTACTGAAGCCAGATTGTAAGTTATAAGCCTGTTGTAGTCTTTTATGATTTCTTCAGTCTTCTTCTGGTCCACACTTCTCCTTTCCTCCTTGTGGTTTGATAGGATGAGCTTTTCTTCAGATTTTTTTCAGTATTAATCTCTCAGCTTCAACTATAATGCCGATAAATTGACATAATAATGGTGTTGCAGGGGTTCTTGCATGTATCAAAGCAGGGCATCCAATAAAAGAAGAGAATTTTGAAATAAGTCATGATATTCATGACACCTATGGGGGCCCAAAACATGGTCGAGAGCGTGTTGAGAAAAAGGTTTGTCCATGTTTCAGGTTATGGCTTCACTATGACATGTTTACATGCCAAAGGAAAGAATAAAAATGTTTTGTAGTTAAAACAATTATTATCTTCATATGGGACAACTTTGCCGTGCATTCACAATGTTTTCAATTTTATCCGTTAAAACTATGTTGTAGATAAGTGGCAAAACAAAGGTTTGTTCCATACACTGGTTTGTGTGGTTGACTATAAAGGTTGCATTTATTAATAAAAGTTAACATTTAAATTTTATTTCAAATATGATCTTGTGGTTACTTAAAAATATATATTTTAATATTCTTCATCTTGTATTTACTTGTCTATAAATGTTGTTTATCTGGAGGCTTAATGAGAGAATTTGTTTTAGTTTGAATAGTTTGTAATGTTGAAGTTTATAATATACAGGCACCAAGACTTTTTGAAGGGTTAAGCTTTTATCTTAGTGGTGATTTTGCTACCTCTTTGAAAGGTTACTTGCAAGATTTGGTTTCAGTTGGAGGAGGGGTAGTTCTACACACGAAGCTTATAATGGACCAACCAAATTGTCTTCATACGATTGTGCTTTACAACGTAGAACTTTTTGAAATGGATAAATATAATGACAAAGATAAGGTAGTTCAGCAGAGGTTCAATGAAGCCAAGACTCTAGCAGACGTTTTAGGAGCTCAGCTTGCGGCTCATACTTGGGTATTGGAATCTATAGCTGCTTTCCAGCTTCAACCCACATAGTTGTGCTAATGTTCATTGTTACGTGTTTGAAGGATAAACTTGCTTTTGCCATTTGTTTAACTGAACGTGTTATTATAATTGTTTTGAGTGGAACTTAATGTGTTATTGTAACTGTTGTTTTGAGTGGAACTGGTTGGAAATGTTAATTAAACAACCAACACTTAGTGTGCATCTTATATTGTTAGGCATTCTATGGCTTTTAATGCTTTGAACAACCTATGCATGAATGGAATATTGTATTTTTCTTTGGTTTAATGTAATCCATTTGTATCAAAACATGTAGGTAGCTTCTAGTTTTGAGCATTGTAGGTGTATGAGATCTAAAGTAATTTTAAAACGTGACATGAAATTGTTAGTTTTTAAAAAGACATTAATATTAGTTATACGAAATAAAGTTAATAAAATTTGATACAATTTTCTTAGTGTAATACATCAAAGAGTTTCACGGTATTTCTTATTTTTATGAAAGTGATATGAAAAAAAAGTTATGTAACAAGAAAAATATGTGGTATATCATTTAAATAAAAACTATTTATGAATTTATATGATTGATAGTGAGGGTGACTTGGAAACTAGTCACATTGTATGAATAATGCATTAGAATACTTTATTTATTACAATAGCATTCCAATGTTGATTTTTAATGTTTGGTATTATTTGATGAAAATCAAAATCAATAAGACAAACATTTAAATAATTGTAACAAATAGATAAGACAAAAACATTTAAATAGTTGTAATAAATAAATTTCTTGATTATAAATGCTTTACTCTATTTCCTTTACATAGTTGTTGATTCAAAAAATTGGATTGACTTTTATTTTAGTTGATGCACCCCTAAATTTGATTTTCAACAAAGTTGGATGGGTTTGCTATAGGCTTCTCTTGACCTTCAAATTAAGGCGGGATTCTTGCTTTCCTCGTTTGTGTATTTAATCTAATATCAAATGCACACACAAAAGTAAATAGAGAAATTAAAATATGTAAAGTGCTTAAAGTAAATACATGAATTTTAGGGTGTGAGAGATGAAAGAAAATATGCCCGTTACACTATAGCGAGGATAGAACACGATCAATCAACCCACGATAATCCATATAACATCAATATTCATCCATTCATTTTATTATAAAATTGATTGATAAGAGAATGACAATATGGGTTAGAAGGACAATGTGTAACTATCACACACTTGACAAACCAAGAGGACAATACCTCTAGCAGGATGAATAAGGATTTACCAATTTCTTACATCACGAGTAACAAAGCACAATGTGGGTTTCACAAACTGCAGCTTTGAATTCTCATGGCCAAAAGATGATTACAATGAGGGATTTATCCCCTTATTAATTACCAAAATTTATCCTTGAGTTGCCTAGGGTGAAAAATAAATACTCTTAGTAAAATTAAAGATTTGAATGTAACTTTAGCAAAATGTTGCACCTCCAAATGCTACATGCCTCTAATTATACCTCTAGTAACCTTAGAATGCTCCAAAAATGCTTAGTGCACCACCAAATACCAAAAATATCATTTTTTGGGAGGAGTTCCTCAACTTTTGCATGGATTTTTACCTTTATGCCTTGTTTGAGCACTTCACTTGTTATGTCATGTAATTCATTCACTTTTGCAAGAAGTTTTCTTGTGTTAGTAAGTTAAGCGGGTCCTTCCTTAAGAAAATTGATACCATTGTTGAGCAAATCAATCCTTTGAGCCAATCAGGAGGTTTTGAAAGTAAATTACAACTTTTTAAAAAAGTCAATAAAACTTAGAATTTTCATAAGTCAATAAAGCTTCTACCTCTATCCTTTGGTGAAAAGTCCATAAAATTGGGATCCTTTGTTATAAAATTAGCAAAATTTGTTTCCTCTTGGTGCTTTAGCTGCCCTTATCTAGTCTTCTATGGTAACATGCTCAACAACTTCTACCATTTATTGTCATTGGACAACTACAGTATCCTAAGGTCTTTAGCCTCCCCTATTAGGTCTTTAAAAGAATTTTTTATAGTTCTTTTCCCATGGCCATCAACACTTATAATTTTACATAGATTGACTTTAACTTCACACATACTTCAGAGGCATTCCCTTTATTGGCAAAGATGATATCATCATCTAGGATGTGTTTCCTATCATCAAAGATGCTTGGAATTCCAACATTAATCAAGCCTTTAATATCTTCTTCCACTTCTTGAACTTGGGTTCTTAGAGATGTCGGTGGTCTTTGTAGTTTTGTAAGTTCTTATGGATGTCTAGGATTTTCTAATTCTTTTTACCATGTCTTTATGGTTTATCCCATGTTGTTGTGCTTGTGTTGAGGTCATCGATGTAAGGAGTTTTAAGACCTCTTGGTATTCACCCCTTACAAAAAGATACTCTTCTACTTGCCTTATATTTATATCAATTGCTTCCAAGTTTTTCCCTATAAAGTATGTTATTATGAAGAATTCAAATACATTATTTATTTCCTCCTTGATCTAGTCCCGTAAGTCATTGGTTACCTAAACCTGTTGTGCCAAATTTGGATCAACTTCTTTTTCTCTGGGCCTTGAGGTTTCCATACATAGGCTACTACTAGAATGTTCTAGGAGGTCCTATTGTTCACCTGCTACCCCACATGTTCCCATAAAGAACTTGCAAATTAGCTTGAAAGAGGAAATACTAGACAAGACACTTGTTGGTAGTAAAAAAACATAGAATAAGATAATGCAAATCCAAACAAAAGGAAAAAGATAATGACCATAAATAAAATGACAAGCTAATAAGAGATGAAGGAAGAATAAGAATGGCACTTCTTCAAGACCATTATGCCATGTTGCCCATTCCTCCTTTAGAAGTTTTATAAATAAATGATTAAGGTACATCAAAACTTTTATGCTTTGAAGAGTTTCCCAATGAAAATTTAGCAATGCTTTGTTATATGAAGAGTGTTTATGAAAATGTTATCCCAAGGGATCGATTTATAGGCAATGGAAGCCACCAGGGAGGAGGGTTGAGGTTTCAATCTAGGACGAGTTAAGGGATGTTGATTTATTATTAGCAGTCAATAGAGTTGAACTCCAATTAGATAAGTTGAATGGTATATAAACTAAAGACTCAACTATCTTGATTGATTATTGCCAGGGATGACTAGAAGTTGCATGAGGGGTTAATAGTATTTTATAGGAAGTTGGTGGATTGATATGTTGGTTGTGTGCCTAAAACAAATTTTCTCCCTATCAATCTATCGTCGATGAATTGTAGGAATTTGTTGTCGATGAATTTGCTACCTAAAATTGAGTGGAAAATACAACTTGTAGAATTTGCTAGCTGAGATGGCAAATTTGAATCTGAGGTGGAAAATTCATTAGATGTTAACTTAGTTGTAAATTTTGGGTTTGGAGATGTAGGATAGTTGGTTTAATAATATTGTGGATTTGTATTAAAATTGGTTGGGCTAGGTGACTTGATTTTAGGTATCTACATTTACCCCATTTTTTATGCATTTAAAAAACAATAACAACTCATTAAAAATAACTATAGATACCCCTAGTTTTGAGAAAAATATATATATTAAGCTTTGATTGGTCAATGTGGGGTGAAATGTATCAAAACTTATCTTACGGGGTGTCAAAAATTACCTAGGATTTTTATTAGGTAATTTTCAAGGTATGTAGAAGAAAAAGGGTAAATTGATATTTTTTAAATGTCAAGTCTTGGTTATGACATATGAGTAATTGAAACTTGGGCTTTCACAATCTAAACATATTATATAAAAAATACACAATGCAAATATTCTAAAGGGTGGAGCCTAAGGATCAAAAGATCAGGCATGTAAAGATTATGTTTTGGAAAATAATATGAAAGAAGATCACCAAGGACCAAGATACATCTTGAGATGATGCATGCTAATATGTTTATCTTAATGCAAATACCATTCATTAATACTGGCAGGTATTTCTTTACATTCTTTTATTACTTCAAGTAAAAAAATGGATGTTTTTTTGTTAAAAAATAAAAAAGCTTTAAAATTTTGAAGTAGTTTATAAAATATTTGTATAAAAAAAAGTGCTTAATTTTTTGAAATTATCTTGTATAAATAGGTGATGAATTTAATTCTTATGAATTCCAAATATTTTGTAATAAACATAGATTAAAGATTATGGTAACAAACATGTTAATAAGATAGGATGTAAAAACACAAAAATAAAACCATAATAAATATGTAAAAAAGTATGACTAAGATCAAGAGTATTTTAGGTTTCTTTTGGGTTGAAGCAATAGCTACCTTAGTTCATTTGATGTATAGATCTTCCACAAGAATGGAAGGGACATAATGTTGAAAGGCTTTTGGAATGGAATAAATATAATTGTTTTTCATGCATTGGAGTTATTCATTTATGATGTATTTTCTCATGTTTTTTAGGAAATGATATAGGAACCCAATGTCTAGAGTGAAATATAATTTTATGAATTGTAGTAATGATAAAAAAATTTAAATTGGATAAGCCTATCACTAAGAAATGAATCATCAATCATAATGTCATTATTTTATGAAGGGAATATGTGGCAATAGAAAGGATATTCAATTTAATAAAAACCAATAATGGTGGAAATATAATCACCACAAGATGATGTTACTCTCTTCTTTTAAATGCAATTACAACTCATATAAGGATAATATGATGATTATGTTCATTTTTTAAAATATTTGTGAAATCTAGCATGAGGTTATAATGTTTTCATACAAAAACATTTTGAGCATTTTTTTTGTAAATTACATGTTCTTTGAGATCTTTGCATTTGTAGTATTGCTTCTAGTCATAAGTACATGCAAAAATTTATATTTAAGCAAAAAATAGTTATGGATCAGGATGTGCCTTTGCTAAATGGTCCAAATTATACCACTTGCAAAATCAATACTAAAGCTCTCCCTTGAAGTAACGATTGCTCAAGTAAGTGAACAAGAAACCTCTAGATGCTAATTCTAAAGAAAGAAAGTAAATGTTAAGGGATGAGAAGTGTAGATACTTAAAATAAGGTCACCTACCCCAACCAATTTCAATACAAATCCATATAATGATTAATCCAGTTGTGTCCTACACCTCCAAACCCATATTTTGCAACCAAATCAACATTTGATAAATTTATCCTCCAATGGTTATAAGTCACAAATTTACCAGCTAACAAATTCATTGATGATGGATTTTCAGGAAATGAATCCATTTTAAATGCACAAACAATGTCTCATTCCACCTACAACTACCTATAAAAGGTAATTAACCCCTCACATCACTTCCAATCATCCTTGGTGACTATAGATTAAGATAATTTGATATCTCTAGTTGTTTGGTAGGCCCCTAAAAATAGATCCTTCCTTTTTAGTATTTTTGTTTTGTAACTTTCGACGAATTTTCCATCCATGAGGATTATAGGTGAAGATTTTGCAAGGTGAAAGATTCACATCAAATGCCCAAATAGGTAAGCACTATTATCTATTTCTATTTCTATTTATATTTTCTTGTCTATCTCTATTATGCTTTATGTCTCACTTCAAAACTTTAAATGAAAAAACAAAAGGTAAATGAAGAAGGAATATTAGTATAATTTTGATATTTTTGTTTGACATAAAATTTAAAATGAATGTAGTATTGCATTAGGATATTTTTTTTTGCTTGCATTTCTCTCTCCCTCCCTTGCTTCAAAATAAAAAAAAAATTATTTCTTGACTAATCGAGGATTAGCACTCATAAAAAGCAAAAGTTATATTTAGGGTAGCTCTTGTATGAATGCACATCATGTTTGATGCATTTTATTTGGTATTAATGATAATATATTTTATTAGAGCATCAACATTTAAAGAAAAATCAAAGAATCCCTTACCTTATCATTTAGTTTCTTTATATTTTATCACTTGGGAATTTGAATCAAATTTGCATATAGCTTTACATTAGGCTAAGATCTGTATGTTTATCTTTCTTTTATTTTTTTTGTGGATTCATAGTTGTGGATTTTGTTTACCTTTTTTCCTCTACATACCTTGAAAATTACCTAATAAAACCCATTGGTAATTTTTGACATCCTGTAAGCTAATTTTTGATACATTTCACCCTGTATTAAACAATCAAAGCTCAACATCTCTATTTTTATCAAAACTAGGGGTATTTATAGTTATTTTTAACACATTATTATTTTTTAAATGCATCAAAAAGGAGGTAAATGTATATGCCTAAAATTAGGTCACCTATCCCAACCAATTTTAATACAAATCCACAAACTGATTAAGCCAACTATGTCCTACATCTTCAAACCCAAAATTTGCAAATAAGTTTGCATGTAACAAATTTGCCACCTCAGATTTGAATTTTCCATCTCAACTACCAAATTCTAACAACTTGTCTTTTCTATCCAATTTTTGTCTCCCCTACCAAATTTGATGTCCAAAGGATAGAAGTCATGAATTCATTGATGATAGATTCGTAGGAAGCAAATTTATTTTATGCACACAACCAACATCTCAACCCACCTACAATTACCTATCAAATACTATTAACCCCTCATGCAACTTCTAGTCACCCCTGGTGATAATCAATCAAGATAGTTGAGTCTTTAGTTTATCTCCCAATCAACCTATCTAGTTGGAGTTCAACTCTCTTGATTTCTAATTAGCCCCATGTGACTACCACTTAGTATAGTTAACAAGCATTCAACATCCCTTAACTCATCCTAGCTTGACATCTCACCCCTCCCCTTGTGGCTTCCATTGACTATAAATCAACCCCTTGGGATAGCATTTTTATCAACACTACATATAACAAAGCATTGCTAAAATTTCCATTGGGAGACTCTCCAAAGAATAAAATTTGTCTAGTACCTTGATCATTTATTTGTAAATATTATAAAGGAGGAATGGACAATATGGCATAGTGGTCTTGGATAATTTCCATTCTTATTCTTCCTTCATCTCTTCTTAGCTTTTCATTTTCTTTATAATAATTTTATTTTTCCTTTTGTTTGGATTTGGATTGTCTTATTCTATGTTTTTATGTACTACTAATAAGTGTCTTGTCTAGTATTTTCTCTCTCATGTTTTTATTTGGCAGTAGTAGCCTATGTCTAGAAACCCCAAGGCCCATAGAAAAATAATTTGATACAAATTTCACAAAAGAGGTCTAGGTAACCAATGACTTATGGGATTATATCAAGGAGGAAATAAAGAATGCATTTGCATTCTCAATAATAACAAAATGTATATAAGAAATGCTAGAAATGATTGGTAGGCTAGAAATGATTGATATAGTCATAATATAAATATAAAAGTAAATTTTTATAAGGGGTGAACACCAAGAGGTCTTGAAACTCCTTACATCGACGACCTCAACACAAGCACAACATGGGATAGACTATAAAGACATGGTAAAAATAATAAAAAAATTCTAGATACCTAGAGGAACTTACAAAACTACAAAGACCATTGACATGTCTAAGAACCCAAGTTCAAGAAGTAGAAGAAGAGATTGAGGGGTTGATTATTGTTGGAATTCCAGACATCTTTAATGATAGGAAACACATCCTAGATGATGATATCATATTTTCTATGTTTTATGAAGAAAAAGATAAAACCAATGAGGGGAATGCCTCTAAAGTATGTGTGAAGTTGAAGTCAATCCATGTAAAACTAAAAGAGTTGATGGCAAAGGGGTTAGAACTATCAATTTTTTTTTTAAAGACCTAATAAGGGAGGCTAAAAACCTTGGGATAGTGTAGTTGTTAGATGATTATAAATGGCAAAAAGTTTTGAACATGTTACCATAGAAGACTAGATAAGGGGAGCCAAAGCACGAGGAGGAAACTAATTTTGTCAATGTTATAACAAAGGATCTCAATTTTATAGAATTTTCACCCAAGAATAGAGATAGGAGCTATGATTTTATGCCAATCAATTTTGGAATCCCATGAACTTGTAGTAAATGTAGTACATCAACACTACTTTTATAAAAAAATTATATTTTAAAGTATGAAGTATTAGATGAGGATAAAAAGGTAGAAGACTTATAAAAATCTAAGTTTTACTGACTTTTAAAGTCATAATTTACTTGCAAAACCTACTCATTGGATCAAAGGGCCAATATGCTCAACAATGGTGTTAATTTTCTCAAGGAAGGATCCTTCACTTACTAATGTAAGTGAAATCCTTGCAAAGGTGAATGAATTACATGAAATAGCAAGTGAATTGTTCGAACAAGGCACAACGCTAAAAATCCATGCAAAAGTTGAGGAAATCCTCCTAGAAAATGATATTTTTGGCATTTTATGGTACACTAAGCATTTTTGGAGCATTCTGAGGCTATTAGAGGTATACTTAGTGGTATGTAGCATTTGGAGGTGTAACATTTTGCCAAATTTACCCCTAAATCTTTAATTTTACTAGGAGTAATTATTTTCCATCCTAGGCAACTCAGGGATAAACTTTAGCTATTAATAGGGGCATAGAGCCTTTATTGTAATAATATTTTGGTCATGATAATTCAAATCTATAGTTTATAAAACCCACATTATGCTTTATTACTCATGATATTGTAAGAAATTGGCAAGTCCTTATTCATCCTGCTAGAGATACTATGCTCTTGATTTGTCAAGTGGTCGATAGTTTTTTTTTTTTTTGAAAAAATGAAAAACTTGTATTAAAACAAGAACCAGATACAAGCGGGAGAGAACACATCCCGAGCCAGAGCCACAAGCAGAACAACAGGGAAGGCGCACCAAGGCAAGGCAAAGAACCGCAAGGCACAGAGAACAGAAGGCACGAAACAAGAGAAAGAGTCACGAAACCGCGACATGTCGCGAAATCGCTACAGGAAAACCCAACACGGCCACGAAGGCACCAACAGGCGCGAAAACGCGACATGTCGCGAAATCGCGACAGGAAAGGCCCCCGACAGCCACCCGCAGAAAGCGTCGCGACATCGCGACAGAAAAGGAAAGCAACTAACAAGCCTCAACAAGGTCGCGAAATCGCGACGGAAAACCACCCAGTCGCAAAGGAGCCAAACATGCCGCGAAATCGCGCAAGAAAAATGCCAGAGACCAGGAGGGCACAACTCGCGAAATCGTGACAAAAACCAGAGGACAAAGAAGCATCATCACAACAGCGAAATCGCGACGAGAACCACCCGACGCCAGAAGGCGGGACTGTCGCGATATCGCAACATGTCGAGGAATCGCGAGGCACGAAAACGCGACATGTCGCGATATCGCGACATGTCGCGATATCGCAACAAGACGCGGGATCGCATCACGCGATAACGCGACATGCCGCGATAGCGCAACATGTCGCGGAATCGCGACCCGCGATAACGCGACATGTCGCGAAAGCGCAACATGTCGCGGAATCGCGACCCGCGATAACGTGACATGTCGCGATATCGCGACAGAAACCAACGAGACTACAAAGACTCAACTTCGCGATATCGCACAACCAACCAACCCGCGACAGGCAACATGTCACGAAATCGCGACAAAGGACCCTTAGCAAAAAAACTTTTGCACATTATTTCGAGAATTGATCAAGGCCTGTACGATCTCGACATTCTCCACGACAAATTGCTATGCGAATGAATCCCAACCTCTCTCAGCACCCAACTTAGCAAGGAAAAAAAAGAAAAAATTTGAAAGAAAAATGAGAAAATGACGGATAACTCCATAAGAAAAAAAAGATAATTGGAAAGAGCAATCAAACAAGATGAGGGGATGTAGGCAAAGGTCCACAAACAGTGAAGAGTGTGGGGGGTGAGATAAAACCCCCCAAAAGTTTTTCCAAGCCGAGTTGGAGGCCATTCACCCATTTTTAACCTTATATTCCCCCAGTGTAAAAGTAGAGAATATCAGAAAAACAAAATAACAATCCCAAACCCCCCCCCCCCCCCCCCCCCCCCCCCCAGAACAAGCATAACCAGATTACAGAAAAAATAAAACCCCCAAGCACCATTTCAATCCCAGCCATTTCCCTCTCCATGCACCCAATTTAAAAAAAAACCAAAAACCCCATACTTAACCACATGCAATGATTCTTTACTTTTAAAACCCCCAAAAACAAAGGTCCAAACCAACCCAACCCCACCACAAAAAAACCACTTTTAAACATACTATAAACCCAAAACAAACACCGACACCCAAATCAACTATTATCTTCAAACCCAACCAAATAAAAAAACCCAAACCAAAAGGTGCAAGAAAGCCAATAAAAAGAATGACCAAGAAACCCCCCTACTCATCAACAATCCAATTTAAAACAATCCCATTCGTTTGAAAGGTTTACCACCAAAAAAAAACCACACACCAACCCCCCCCCAAAAAAAACCCACAACCCCACCCCCCCCACCACCACCCCCCCACACCCAAACACCCACCCACACAACACTCCAAAAAACCAACCAGGCTCCACAAGCTCCATTAACCCAAAGAAACAAAGAATCCAAACCACGAGGACCCAGAAAGAGAAAAAGAACACCCAGGAAGAGCCACAAGAAGACCCCACCCGACCCGCAACCAAAAACAAAAAAGAACCCCCAGAAACCCAAAAAACCACACCCAAAACCCCCAAGCCCCAACCAGAACCAAACCCAGCAAATCCCAACCAATCAAATTCGACCACCAGGAGCAAAAAACAAAAAGACAAAGATGAAAGATCAAGGCGAAGTCAAAAGCAAAGTACCCAAAAGCTGAAATGAGGGCTAAACCCCCACATCCAAGAGCAACATGAAACCTTGGGAGCAACGAACAAGTCTGCCACCTCCATGATAGCTACCCCTGCGATAACCTTAGGACCGCCCACCCCTGGGAATACACGACTCTCTCCCGTGAAACCAAAGGGCTTCCGAGCCCACCCAAAACACGAAACGGGGGATAACGGGCCCAAGTCAGGGCAAAGCGAGAACAAAGCGCAGGAGGGAAGGAAGGAGGAGCATGAGTTGGGATAAAGTCCTCAAGGATCCCATCGCCCATCCATAGGTGGTCTCTGATCCACAAGAGATTGAAGATTCATACCGAGTGGCTGGGGAGAGTTGCCCTTACCATTCTCTTTCTTCTCCTCTTCTTTCAAGCCATCATTCCCCCTCGACCTGGGAATGAGATGGTTCCTTGGTCGAAGGGACTTACCTCCTCGGGAGCGATTTGCATTCCCCGTAGCATCCACATTGGAGCTCAAGATATTTGGCAAACCTGCCAAATGGCCATGCAAATGGACTCTCACGGAAGGTAGGGCTTCATAGTCTATCTGCCCAAGAATGTCCCCAGCTCCAATTCCATCTCTGTAGCGATGACTAATATCCAATCTAAACAAATTCTTGCATAAACGCATTTCCTTCAATGGTATCCTTAGAGACTCCCAAAAATCTACCAGAGAGTTGCCTATCAATTCAAGAATCCGCTCACCCCAAAACCCATCGGGAGCGTCCGGATCCAACGGACACCGTGGGTTCAATGCGAGGATCAAAACCCGCCTCCATGGCTGCAAACCCGCGGCCATGGCTCCTCTCTCGATTCAAATGCCGTTCTATCCATTAGGGAAGAAAAACTAATAATGAAAACCCATGCTAATGGGCCATAAGGAGTACTCACCGATTGGCTCCCGCTTGTCTCACCCGGGAATGCAAAAGTGGGGGTGGGTCGAATGCCCATGAACTTGCAAATCGGATCATGCGTGGTCCGTAGTATCGTGTCTTCAACCCCGTTCGATGACAATTCGGTCTTAGAATGCGGGAACAACCATTTATTCGGCCCGGGAGAGCCCTGCCCGCATTCTTGGCTAGTAGATGGGAGGCACACGTGAGCCAGAGAGGAAGACGAGGAGCTCCGAAGAACTCCGCATAAGAGGATTTCCTTCGCGAGAACCGGAAGAGACCCCATTGGGCCCTCCCGAAACCGAAGATCCTGTCCAGAGGCCCAACACCCACACACGCGAAGAGGTTTCCAAAAACGAGCACGGCGCGAGAGAATCCGCAAAGCGCCCAGGTTCAAAAAAACAAAAAAATAGTCAATTCGTCAAGTGGTCGATAGTTACATACTATCCTTCTAGCCCATATTGTCATTCACTTATCAATTTTATAGTAAAATATGGGTGAATATTGATGTTATATGGATTATCATGGGTTGATTGATCATGTGTTATCCTTGCTATAGTGTAAAGATTGTATTTGTTTTCATTTCTCACGCCCATTTTAATTTCTCCATTTACTTTTATGTGTGAATTTCATCTTAGATTAAAGACACAAACAAGGAAAGCAAAGAGCCCACATTAATTCAAAGGTCAATAGAAGCCAATGGAAAACTCATCAAAATTTATTGAAAGTCAACTTTGAGGGCATAAAAACTAAAATAAAAGTCAATCCAATTTTTTGAATCAATAACTATGTAAAGTAAATAGAATATTTTTATCTTATCTATTTGTTAAAATTATTTGAATTTTTTTGTCTTATTGACTTTGATTTTCATCAAATAATTCCAAAAATTAAAAATCAACATTGAAATTCTATTGTAATGAATAAAGTATTTTCATGCATTATTCATACAATGTGGCTAGTTTCCAAGTCAGTCTCACTATCAGTCATGTAAACCCACAAATAGTTTTTATTTGAATTATGTACAATATATTTTTCTTGTTACATAACTTTTCATATAACTTTAATAAAGATAATATATACCATAAGACTCTTTGATATATTACACTAACAAAATTCTATCAAGTTTTCCTAGATTTATTCATATGGATAATATGATTGCCTCTTTTAAAAACCAACAATTCCATCCTACTATAGGGACTATCCTCTTGGTTTTTTAAGTGTGTGATAGTTATGTACTCTCCTTCTAACCCATATTGTCATTCACTTATCAATTTTATAATAAAATGAGTGAGTAAACATTGTTGTTATATGGCTTATCATGGGTTGATTGATCACGTGTTATCCTCACTATAATGTAACAATCATATTTGGTTTCATCTCTAACACCCTAAAATTCATGTATTTACTTGAAGATATTTCAACATTTTAATTTCTCCATTTACTTTTGTGTGTGCATTTAATCTTAGATTAAAGACATAAACGAGGAAAACAAGAAGCCTGCCTTAATCTGAAGGTCAAGAGAAGCCTATGGCAAACCCATCCAACTTTGTTGAAAGTCAAATTTGGGGGTGAAACAACTAAAATAAAATTCAATCAATGTATCGAATCAAAAACTATGTAGAGGAAATAAAATAAGCATTTATAATCAAGATGGTTATTTATTACAATTATTTGAATATTTTTATCTTATCGAATTTGATTTTTATCAAATAATACAAAAAATTAAAAATCAACATTGAAATGTTATTGTAATAAATAAAGTATTTTCATGTATTATTCACTTAAATGCTATTGTAATGAATAAAGTATTTTCATGCATTAATTTTCTAAGCCACTCTCACTATCAATCATGTAAATTCATAAATTGTTTTTATTTGAATCATGTACAACATATTTTTCTTGTTACATAAATTTTCATATCACTTTCATAAAGATAAGAAATACCATGAGACTCTTTGATGTATTACACTAACAAAATTATATCAAATTTTCTTAGCTTTAATTCATGTGGTTAATATCAATGTCCATTTTAAAAACCAACAATTTCATATCATAAAAGGAATGAATCTAAATGTTTTAGAGGTCTTAGTATTGTTTAAGAAATTTATACATCTACAATGCTTAAAAATACAAGCTAAGGATTACATTTTAGAAAATTTCAAACCAAAGAAAAAGAATTCAATATTTCATTTTTGCATGATTACCTATGGTGTAAACTAAGGTAAGGATTAATTTTTAGAATATTTTTGTGGTTAGTTTCCAAGTCACTCTCACTATAAATCATGTAAATTCATAAATAGTTTTTATTTGAATGATGTACACCATATTTTTCTTGTTACATAACTTTTCACATCACTTTCATAAATTTAAGAAATACCATGAGACTCTTTGATGTATTACACTAGCAAAATTGTATCAAAATTTTCTTAGCTTGAATTCATATGGTTAGTATTAATGTCCCTTTTAAAAACCAACAATTTCACGACTCTAAAAAAATAATAATTTTATGACTCTAAAGGTTTTAGAGGTTTTAATATTGCTTAATAATATTATACATATTGAATTCTTAAAACTACAAGATAATTTTTTGATATGAATGAATGACATTCAATCCAAAGAAAAAGAATTCAATATTTCATTGTTGCATGATTCCCTATGTTGTAAACTAAGGCAAAGATTACTTTTTGGAATGTTTTTTTATACATTAGAAGAGATAATTTAATAGCTAATTGCAACATTGAAGTCAAACCCTTATAATTTAGAATTATTTTATCAAACAACCATAGCCAATAATAAGATTTATAGTATAGAACTAGTTTATCAAACAATTATAACCAGCAATAATATTATATAAGTTTAACTTAAATGTTTAATGGTTGCTCATAAATTCTACATACACATCCATATGAATGAATAAATTAAATAAATATAAGTCTAAATTCACGTCCATATGAATGAAATAATTAAATAAATACGATATATTTTTGGAGAAAATTTTAAAATTTTTCATATCCACATACACAAACTCCTCAAGTACGATGATTTCTCATGGACATCATATAATTTTATGTTATAATTTATTTTTCATAAGAGAAATGCCATAAAATTGAGTTATTTCCTCCCACGCTATCAATGAAATTAAATGCAATTCCTTTAAGAAATAAAAGGGAGTAAAAACAAACAAAGAGTGAAAATGCCAATTAGGATTCCTTTTAATAAAAATACCTTATTATTACATATCTACCAACATATCTAAGAATAGAATAGCATAGCTATTATAATTTAAAGGGCACTAAATTCATACTATCACTATTGAAACAAAGAAAATAAAAACACAACAATAATAAAATGTGTAGACACTTAAATCACATCAATATGATTAGAATGTGATGATGCCACTATTATAAACACCATATCATATCCTTGGGCAATCCTTAGGGGTTAATTAGTGGTTCTAACCACTTTTGGGAAGGTTTACCCCACTTTTGGGAAGTTTTGGGTAATGTAGTCATGATCGTCCCACCCTAGTACGACCACAATTCATGGTCGTCCCACCAAGGGATGACCACCAAAAACCATCCTTGGGTGGGACAGGCATGGCCTAGGCCCATAAAAAAGCAAATGGTGGGATAGATGGCAATCAAATTATACCTTTTATAACACCCAATAATTTATGATATATTGAGGGCTTATAAAAGCCATCACAACCTATAAATTAGAGGCCCAAATTGGAGGTCTCTTCCACCCAACGCATGGTGAGAATTTTGACAAGTGGTAGCATCTACCTTTCATGCCTCAAATTACCCATTTGATCCTATGAATCTCTTGGGCTATAAATTGGAGTCATTCCACCCAATTTAAAAGAGACATCTTTGCACTAATTCACAACAAAGTGTTGCAAATATTCACTCTGCATTTTACCTACGTATTTGCACTTGGAATCTTCATCAATCAAAGGGGGTTTCCAAATCATCTCCAAATACATAAATCCATTATAAAACCCACCCTTTTATGTGAATTATATCACCAAATTTTATGACAACACCCCTAGGAGTAGTTTGAACTAGATCCTAGAGGAATTGGTGGTAAAAACCACCAGGTTTGGTGGTCGTCCCCACCTGGGATGGTTAAATGTCCCAATTGGAACACCCAGGGATGGCCATGAATTTGCACATAATTTTGGATCAATTTTAGTGTAGTTCATTTCTAAATTAGTTTATATGCATCATACTAGAATTTGGTGCATTTTGGAGCAGTTTTGGACCTTCAATTAGGTTTTTTATTATGACAATCCCAATTGGAACACCGAGGTATGGCCATGGATTTTGCATACAATATCATCTCAATTTTAGCATAGATCATCTCTAAATTAGATAATATGCATTATATTAAGTTTTGGTATAATTTAGAATATTTTTGCATTGTATATTGTACTTTTTGTATTCAATGTTGCATGCATCTTTATGATTTCATATTAATCCGCATATGCTATTAATCAATTCTATTTTTTGGTGTGTAGATATAGGAATTTCAGCATGCAAGGAAGTATCTACAATTTTAAATATGGATAGATCATCACAGTGGTAGCAAAAGCCTACTCTTCAATTTGTGCATGTGAGGAAGACATTGAAAGCACTCCTTGAGTTTTTGAAAGAATTATATCCTTTGAACTTATGTAATGGATTGTATCAATTAAGAGACCTAAAGGGGAAATTTTGTAACTGTGTATTTGGAAAATGAATTAATATAAAGAAAACCCCCCATTTATTTCACTTATTTATCATTATGCTTACATAAATGTCTTTTTGTAGTGCTTAAATAAATAGGTGCATTTCATTTCCCTTTGCTAGGTGCATAATTATTTCTGCTCTACAGTGGCAATCATGATGGGACCCCTATCTCGTTTCATTTTTGCAAGTTTTAACTTTGTTTTTGTCTTTGGAGAGTTGTAGGTTTTAGCCGTTCTATCCTGAAATGATCTCTTATTTCCTAATTGGAACACCTAGGGATGACCATAGTAGTCATCCCACCCAGGGATGACCCCCAAATTTGTAATCATCCCACCCTAGGATGACCACAAAATAGGGGGCTTGCAACTCAAATTGATAGAAACAACAACATCTTAGGCTTTCAAGATAAGTATCTAAACCTTTACTTTGCATGATTACTATTTAAAAAAGGTTAGATTTAGTTTTTTATGTCTTTTCCTTGTTTGTTGAAGAGTATATTTCACTTTTGATTAAAAACAACAAAAATAAAAAAATAACAACTTAAGTAAGCATTTGTGTGGTTTGATTTCTTGTGACCTACCTAACGGTTAAGTTGTCATATAGGGCAAGCATTTTTGTAGGTTCCTTTATTCACATAATACTTCTAAAAGTGAAATGTTCTTTTGCATTTAGTGAAGGTTCATTGAGTGTTATTTTGTTTTAATTTATTTAAGTATAAAAGGAACCACACACACCACATCACATTTTAACATTAGTGAGTTGGAACTTCATCTCCAACCACTAATAGAGACCAATGACAATGGTATTCATCTCCACCCATTGGATCGCATGATACAAACCCTATTTTTTGGTCAAAGTTAGCTCCAAGAACCATCTTAGCCATGGAAAATAACACGTATTTCTCTTCAAAGGATGTTCTGCTTCCCACGGTCAATATAGGTGAGGATCAGGAGGACCTGTAATCCATGATTGAATATGGGCTTCATCTTCATACTTTGGTTGGTTTACATAACTGTACTTTCATTGTCAATTTTTGAGATATGAGTATATAGGTGAAATCCTTTAAACAAATTAATAATTACATCAACAATATTCAAACACGTAAAAATATATCTCTTTGCAAACAATAAATAAAAACACACTAAACAGTTTTAGGGAACACACAAAATATTTAAAAGAGGTAAACACTTGTATTATTGCGTGCTTTTATTTTTGTGTGTTGCATCATTAAAATTTGTAAATGAGATAATCACGTAGGGTTTATAACAAAGTAGTTATGGTATGCACCTGCAGCCAAACCCATTTAAGGTCTAACAATGTGGAGAATAGGCAAGGAGACGTATACCATCTCTGATTTGACCCTAAGGATATGATTATACCTCCTTTGCGGCATCCTAATCATCCAAGTCCTAAAATTTTAAATCAAGAACCTAACCTACAAGGGAACCCTACATAGGACACCCCTACAGGTCTTGGTCATAATCAGGAAATATACTTTCTATATATATACTTCACACTTCTTCTTTCAAGAATGATAACCATACATTGAGGTGCAAAAAAATAGAGCAATACCACGCATTTGCATGCCTACTCGATCTACCTTGCACACCTACATGCAAGATCAATATTACACACCATGGACAGGGCCAAATGATCAAAATACACCCTTAAATCACCTTGATAGGTCTCAGAAGTATAAGTACCAAGATGAGTATGATACTCATTGCTCTAGATGAGTAAACTCAACTCTTCCCTTCCTCATTGATGAAGGAAGATATGAGGAGAGTCTTGATTATCCTTAGTTTAATTATTCCATGCAAGCACAATGTGCTTATTCACCAACTAAGTATAAATAATGTATGTTTATATTTGATCCTCAAGTGAATGTGACCTCTCTCAATCAAGGGAAGCTTGTAGTCGACCTTTTAGATCATCTTAAACAAGATAGGTATCATGGAAATAGTGTTAGGGATAATAGACCTCGTACAACTGATCAAGTAAATCAAGTTGTCAAAAGATATGCTTACCACCAAGCTCAATTTAATTGACTTCAATTGAATAAAAAATACTTGGATCACCAACATTAGTTAGAAAGGCAAAGAATTTAAAAACAAATTCAAGAGACCTTACGTAACGGTATCCCTACCCCAAGTACTCATAGATAGGGGATTCATCAAAGGTAACCTAATTTTAATCAAAATAGGCTTCCTAGGCCTAACCAAATGTTGTCTCCTCAATATCCTAGGCCTAATTGGGACTTGCCTCTTATGCCAAACATAGATCACCTTCTGTAGGTGTTTTTTCCTCCTTGTAGGCCAATTTAGGAAACACCTTATAGATCCTACAATGATCTTGAACCAAAAGAGGAATATCTGGAAGCACCTTATGGAGGCATGGTGGATGACATTCAACCACCATGCCATATGGTTGACATTCCTCACCCTTCCCTATGGGGCCAAATCAAGGAAAAGGAGATCAAATACTCTGATGCATATAATGCATTGTTTGAGTGCATGGAAACAATAGAAAACAAGACCTCTGGGTTCAAGCTTAAAAAATACCACTTTGCACCAAATTTGTAGTCAATCGCTTCACCCATAAATACCTTCCCCTCCATACCTAGAGTATTTTAAATACCCAAGTTGGATAGATTCAAAGGAGAGGAATATGCATAGGAGCATGTCACTAGGTTCATGAACCAATGCTTTAGTATCCAAGATAATGATACCTTCCTTCTAAGAATATTTCTAATTACGCTATCTGGCCTAGTCGTAGAGTGGTACAATCAAATCCCAAGGCACATTGTCCATAGCTTTGAATAATTTATGGATGCATTCCTAGAACATTTCACTTTTAACACTAAATGAAAGACGTATTTAACAAACCTCACAAAGTTGAAGAAGTATGATGATGAGTCAATCATGAATTATGGTAACAGGTGGTGAATGCTTCTCACTAAGCTACCATACCTACTACCAATGTCTGAGTTGACTCGTATGTTTTACAAGAGTTATTAAAAGCCAATTTTGTTATTGCTACATCTCCAACAATACCAAACTCTTGAGGATGCTCTATTGTAGGTTAGAATAATCGAAGAAATCAAAATTCAAGAGGGGGATATCATAAAACCTCACAAAAAGGACTGTAATAAGAACATAAAAGGAAATTCAACACAACCAAAGTTGAAAGTAGTTGATCAAGTTGTCATTAGCATTCTAGGGCTTGTGCAACCAATGTTGCCTTATAAGGTAAACTATCAAGCCCAACCTCCTGCAAGTTATAATAACACTCAAGTGAATCAAGAGCAAAACCAAGAATGTCATCCTAAGAAACAATGTATGCCTTTCAATGAGTCTATGGATTCTATATTCGATCATCTATGTGCAGTTAAAGCAATTACTCTACCTGAGATCCATCCTATAGATTTTATTACGAGTAAACCAAAGTCTATAGGACATCATAAAGACCCATATTGTAGGTACCATAGGTAGAATAGGCATGACTTGTAAATGTGTTACATGTTTAAAAATCTAGTACAATAAATGATTGAGAAGAATGATCTTCAAGTTGATAATCCTATTACGATAAACAATCAAAAAATGGGTATCTTTAAAGACCTATTTCCAACTCATGAGGTATAATAAAATCAAGCAAAATAGGTAAATGAGGTTCATAGGATACCCCCTCAACAAGGGTTCATTAGGATGGTTAGCATTGTGACAAGGAATAGGCATTATCCAAATCAAGTTGCACCACCTACAACTTCAAACGATATTCCCTCAACATCACAGCCTCCACCACCTCTAGTGCAAAGCCTTCCATCTCATATAGTGGTCACCATAAAGAGTAAGCTTGCTCAAAGCTTGCGAATAAAATCTACATGACTCTCAATCTATGAGCTTATCCAATAGTCTCCACCTCATCGAGAAGCTCCTATGGAGATACTTAAGTTGATTAAACTATAGCCCCAAGATTCTAACTCCTTTATCAATTTTTTGGGGCATGTTTAGCAGTGTAAAAAGCCAGTAATAATATTTAATGAACATGAAATCAAACCAATATCAAATGAGGTGGTTGATCCTCCCTTACACATCATTGCGTGTGTAAATGGAATACCTTACAAAAAAGTTCTAATTGACACTAATTATTCAAGAAATATCATCACCACAAATACTCTCCAACATCTATATCTTCCAGCATCCCACATTGGTGTATCCACATATACCCTCCGAGCATTCAATGATACTATATGCTCAATAGTTGGCACTATAGTCTTACCTATTCAAGTGGGATGCAAAACCATATCAATTTTTTGTCACGTCTTAAATTATGCAATGGCTTATAATATCTTGTTGGGTAGACCATGAATTAGGGATATGAAGTGCATGCCATCCATAACTCACTAATGTTGGAAGTACACTCTAAAAAATTCTAGTGCTACCTACCAATGAGCTATGACTTACATCTTCCATGACTACATGCATAAAATTTTGAAAGATTACATAGATGAATTATTAGCTAAATATTTAATTTACCATGAGCACATTGATGTATTGCACAAAGTCCTCGATCACCTCATCGAACACAACGTTAGACTAAATCCCAAGAAGTGAATATTTGGTGTCACATTTGAAAAAATATTGGGATTCATAGTCTCTAAACAAGGCATAGAAGTTGATCCAAATAAATTCAAGGTAATCCTTAAATATCTGCCTCCACTAATATCAAGCAACTATGTATTTTGCAAGGAAAGGTGCATCCATCAAGCCCTTCATAGTGCAATTATCGTATAAGTGTAGACATATAAAAAATTGTTACACAAGGGGGTTGCATTTAATTGGGATGATGAGTGTCAATCTACCTTTGATGAGATTAAACAATATATGGATTCATCACCAATATTAGATCCTCATCGACTAGGAGTGTTATTCTATCTATACATATCAACTACTAAGCTTGTGTTGGGCACCATGTTGGCCCAAAAGAATGAATTGCATAAAGAACATGCTACTTACTCTATTAGTTGCACCCTAGTCAGTTGTGAAATAAATTATACATATGTTGAGAAGCTATGCTTAGTAGTGTTTTCTACCACTAAAAGGCTATGCCTTTATATGCTCAATAATACCATGTATGTAGTATTTAAATAGAATTCATTGTGATATATGATGAGTTGTAGTTAATGTAGACACTAAAATATGGTCAATATGATTATGCTACCATAAGTAGTGGATTCATGACACACCAAAGCCTCTAGGGCAGCCCTCAATAGGTATACAGTGGTTCTAACCACTTAGTACAAGGTTTTGAAAGGTTCTATGCCACTATGGGCACCTTTTGGACACCCTACTACTATTCATTCCACCCTAGGATGAATACAAAACATATTCATCCCACCCTTGGACAAATAGCAGCATTCATCCTAGGGGGAGAGAATAGCAGGTTGACTAAAAAAAGTCAAATTTGGACAAGTGGCACCTGCCAATGGTTACACTCCTAGTCCCTAATGTCCAGAAAGTCATGGCACACAATATCTTAATGCTCCAACCCATGAGGGAGACCATATGGGAAGATTATCTTCTCCCTCCAACACATGTCACCCTAGGGACCAAGTGGCACCTCAGGCTTTGGATGCCTCTTGACCCAGGAAGCCTCCATAGGCTATAAGTGGAGACATTTTCCATAGAACGGGAGGGGAGAGTTTGTAGTTTGTGTAATGAAGTGCTGCTAAGATTTTCTTCCACCCTTTTGTGCCAAGTTTTCCCTCGAAATGTCTACCTAGTGAAGGAGATTTATGAGTGAACTAGGAGGTGCGATATGTTCCCAAAACCAAGCTATCTGAGTGAATTTATTTATATAATTTGATGACAACACCAACTAGAGGGTTTTGCATCATTCCCAAGTGGAATTGGTGGTAAAATTTAGGCAAAAATGGTGGGCGTCCCATCCTCGGATGCCCCCAATATGTAGACCTGCTATTCATACCACCCTAGAATGAATAGAAATTTGTCATCTCATGTGATTCTATAGTCCCAATATCACGTAGTTATGAGTTATATCAGCCAAGATATTGCATTTTTAGCGTTTTGTAGGGTCTCTTGCAGGTATCCGGACGACGTATGAGAAAACACCTAAACTATGATTGAACTTACAAATCTGATCAAATGGGTTTTCTTATAATAGATTTTTATATACTATATCCCATTTTCATATGTTTTGGATATGCATAGGGTCAAAATTTGCTTATCTTGGATTTCTCAGGTTGTTGGCGGTCACCCCTATTTCGACACCTGATCAGATGCAGCTTCAGAGAAATTTTTAGTGATATCCTCCCAAAACCACCCATTATACATAACCATTTCATAATTTATCATTTGGAGTTGTTTTGATATGTTTTCTCACTAATAAACATTTTGTCCCTATGGGGAATGCATGCTTTTTATCACACACCTTTACTTTTGATATTTTTTTGTTTCTTTGTGCATAGATTCAGGTCTTGGAAGGCATTGGGAAGAAATGTAGAACACTAAGATCAGTGACACAACTGGTGGTAACATTTGGCCTACCCAATTCTATTGTGGGCATGAGGAAAGACATTGGATGTGCACCCAAATTTATGGAAGGATTTGATCCTTGGGCACCCAAGTTGTAAATATTTATATCACCCATCCTGAGCCCTCGAGGGGATGAATTATAACCTAGATTTGATCCATATGATTAATAAGAAATCTATTTGCTTTGCTTTATCTCTTGTTATTCAATATCTTCCAATGTCACTTGCATACTTCTTTTTTTGGTTCTCATAATCAATAGGACATATATTTTCATCATTTATATTCATTTGGTGCACTGTTTTTCCTTTATTTTAGTGGAAATCATGGTGGGACCCCATACATAATATTTCATGTTAAACATAAATAGAGTTGGGCTTTCATATCTAACCCGTTGATTGAGACCAATAGTGGATGTAATTACCACTTGATTGGCTCATTTTCAAAAGTATCATCAGGACCCATTCGTGGCCAAGGCTGATCCAAGATTTTTCCTAACCATGCAAAATAGCATGCATTCCCCTTCGGAGGAGTGTATCACTGCGCACGAGATATTGGGTGAGGGTTGGTACTACCTATGCTACCTCATTGAATATGGACTTCATCACCATATTTGAATTGTGTGAGTATATAGGTGAAATCCTTTAAAAATTTGAGTATATCATTCAACAAAATATCAAACATGCCAAGTATTCTCTTTACAAAGCAATACATCTTGAAACACATAGATAGGTTAGGGGTTCACACTTAAAACTTAAACAAGATAATCATCTATCTTATTGAGTGTTTTCTTTCTTGTTTGGTTGTTTCATTACAAATTTATGAAGAAGATAATCACTTAGATTTTGATAGAGTGACCTAATGGTGTGCACCCGCAGCCAAGCCCAATCATGGGCAGAAGTTGTGGAGAGTGGGTTAGGAGATATGAGTCATCTCTATTTTAGCCCTAGGGATTTGGTTATACCTCCCTGGTGAGCCTCTACTCTACCTAGACCAAGAACAACGGGGCACGAGTCACATCTCCAAAGGGATCCTCTACGGGATACCCCGAGGGATGATGGACATTAATTGGAGAGATTTTGCCAGTATATAGATGAATCACAATATTTCCTTGAGGAAATGCAATCACACATTGAAACTCTAATAGATAGAGCGATGCCATGCATCCACGACCAATAGGGTTGACATACCTATTTATATGTATGAACATGACTTCACACACTGGCCAAAAAAAGTTTATACGACTTTACCTCCGCATCACAAGGATAGATTACAGTAACCTAACCGACCTGATGGATATGATACTCATCGCTCAAGGTGACCAAATTCCACCCTACCTTTCCTTGTCCATGAAGGAAGACATGAGGAAATCCTAGATTTTCCTCAGGAACAATATTTTGTGCATGCCCTATGTGCCTCTGCGCCTACTAAGTATAATGAATATATGTTCCAGCCTGATCCTCAAGTTAATGCGATGAACCTCAAGCAAGGTAAGAACCCGATAAATAACACAAATTATCTTGAATGAGGTTGGCCCCCAAGGTGAGACTCCTAGGCCCACTAGACCTTGCACTACAAAAAAATCAAGCAAGTGGTTGCAAATTATGTAGAACGCAAAGCTCATTTCAAGTAGCTTAGGTGAGATAAATAACAACTAGACCAATTGCATCAGCTAGAGAAATAAATACTTGAATGGAAAACCAATGAGATATTCCAAAATACTCTACGGGAGAGGGTCCCTACGCCTAAGACACATAGAAAAGAAATCCATCCTAGGCCACCTATGCTTGTTTGAGATAGGTATCCTAGACCTTATATAGCACTACCTCTGAGGCATCCTAGGCCAGATCAGGACTTACCTCATAGGCCAGATACAGGGTGCCCACAACGGGTAAATACCCCTCTTTATAGACTGGCTCGAGAGACGCCTTATGGGGCATACGATGAGCATGAGCTGGAAGTAGAGTACTTGGAGATGCCTTATCAAGGTAGGGGGTGACAGACCACCACCCCATAATAGGTTGGATGATCTTAGACCTCCATCATAAAATGTGGACATGAACAAGGAGATCAAGTCCTCAGAGCCATACAAATAGTTGCTAGAGCGCCTAAAATTGGTAGAGAACAATGTCGGGTCTGGATCTCAAAAGCCTACTATATGTCAATTATATAGTCAGCCTATTCATCCTTCAGTGCCTTCACCTCCCTATCCAGAACTATTTAATATGCCTCAGTTGGCTATGTTTAAGGGAGAAGAGAATGCGCAAAAGCATGTCACTAGATTCTTGGGCTAGTGTTTTGACATTCATGATGATGATGCTTTGATTTTACATACATTTGTGACTACCCTTTCAAGCCCTCCCTTGGAATGGTTTTACCAACTCCCTAAGCATAGCATCCACACCTTGGATCAAATCACAGACACATTCCTAGAATACTTTACCTTTAATACCAAGAGAAAAGCAACACTGGCTGATGTAGCCGAATTGAAGTAATATGATGATGAGTCAATAACCACTAATGGCAATAGATGGTGGACCTTGCTAGCCAAACTACCTTATTTTCTCCCCATGTTGAAGATGACTCAAATGTTTGCCAAGAGTTTCCTGAAGCCCATATCCTTGTTGTTGCAATTGCAACAATATTCCACTCTTGAAGATGCCCTAGCATAGGCCAAGACCATTGAAGAAATCAAGATTCAAGAGGGAGATATTGTGAATCCTCATAATAAAGAGTGGAAAAAGAATGCTAAGGTTACCCCGATGCAGTATAAGCTAGCAGTAGTGAATCAAGTTTCCATTAGTGTCCCGGGGTCAGTGCAAGCAGTGCCGCTTCAAAAGCCCAGTTATTAGGCCACACACTAGGACTATACTAAGGACAATTAGAATAGTCAAGGGCAGAATCAATAGCGTCACCCCAAGTGATATTTTACACCCCTATCAGAGTCAATGGACTCATTTTTTGAGCGCCTCTTAGTAGCCAATGCAATTCATCTGCCTGAGAGTTGGCCTATCGACCTGAATATGCCCAAACACAAAGGGTACATAGAATACCTATATTGCAAATTTCATAGATAAAATAGGCATGATGTGAACATGTGCTACAAGTTTAAAAACTTGGTGTAGGACATGATCGATAGGAAGGACCTTTAGGTAGACAAATCTATCATGCAAAATAATCAATAGATGGAGGTTTTTAAAGACCCCCTGCCTTCCCATGTGGGGCAGGCCAAGCCAGTGCCTTAGGTAAATTATTTTCACCATGCCCCTCCTTAGCAGGGATATGTGGGCATGATTAGCATCGCTACAAGGAACATGTGATACCCAAGTCCAGCCGCACCAACTACGACTCAAAGATATGTCCCTTCGACATCACATCAACAACTGCCTCCTCTATCGAGCCTCCAACCTAGGCCTGTGGCAACCATTAAGAGTAAGCTCACCTAGAGCTTAATAACAACATCTGCCCAACTCCAGTTACAAGTTGATTCAACAATCATAGCCTCACAGAGAGGCTTTGATGGAGATCCTAAAGGACATCAAGCTTCAGCCCCAAGAGTCTAACTCTTTCAATAATTTTGTGGGGCATGTAAGATAATGCACTGAAAAAATAATCTTCTTTCGATAATATGAGCTTAAACTGGTTCTAAATGATATGGTAGACCCTCCCTTGCACATCATCGCATGTGTAAATGGGACACCATATAAGAGAGTTTTTATAGATACTGGGTTGTCTAGCAATATCATTGCTACGATAGCTCTCAAGCACTTGAAGCTCCTGGTATCTCATATTGTTGCATCTACATACACCTCAGAGCATTTAATGATGTCATATGCTCAATAGTTTGTATGATTGTCCTGACCATTCAGGTAGGAGAAAAGACCATATCGATGCTGTCACATACTAGAAGGGGAGATGACATACAATATCTTGTTAGGAAGACCATGGATTAGAGACATGAAGTGTGTCCCTTCCATTTCTCACCAGTGCCTAAAGTATACACATGAAGGGCAATTTCATGTCGTCCCTACAGACCTAGAGCTCTACAAGTACTATAACATGGTGCAACAAATTCTCGAGTCAACCTTGCCATCAACACATCTGGATTTCCAACAGAATAAATACAGCCAAGGTTTGACACCCTCATCATCACACAAAATTCCCTCCTCATCATCAACACCACATCCAATGGCCACTGGGCCAATGGATCCTTTTTTGAGGAATCCAGGGAAGAAACCCATTGATGAGGATTAGCCGACCATATCCACCATATCTACAAAAGAGAAATCTTGCCAAAACAATGAAGAGCTACATCAACAAACAAATGATGAATTGGATCAAATCTCGCTCTCATCGCTCTTTGATCCGCAGACTCAGGTCACAGTGCACTTGGCTTCCATTAGGTTAGGATAATACATGGTGAGGAATATCATAACTACTCCTAATATAGAGTCCATGCATGACATGGGTCGACCACGTCTTCCCTTAGGCACCATCGTACCTCTAGGCATCACCCCTAATCAAACAAATTTCATCTATGGGGGAGTTGACTATGACATCGAACCCTACCAATAGTAAAAGGAAGATGAGGAGCCCTTTGGAGAAGACATCCACTACTTTTCTAACCTTAACTTCACCTTGAAGTACCTTGACCTATGCAATTGGCATGGTTATAGGTTAGGCTTGTATGAGCAAGGCATACGGGTCCCATTTCAACTCGAGTACTAGATGCCATATGATAAGTCAGGGTTAGGACATAACCACCCCTTGCAATTGGATGTTCTTGTAGATAACATGGAGCGCCTATGCATCAACTATAGAGATGAGTTGGCAAGAGATCCCTTTGCCAACCCTAATCACGTCTACTCACTAGGGGACTATTTCCCCTTACCCTTGGAAGACGATGACCTACCTCGTGATGGTATCCAATCCTATGAGAGAGGTGAAGGTTCGCGCACTCTTTTCCATGACAATGATAAATTATACTATGGAGTCGTGCCGATTGAATCTAATATTTTTGATGGAGAATACGTGTAGAACATCCCTTGGGATGAGAATGATGACTGCTTTTTGCGTATATTCCCATTATAAGGTCACATCTGGCGACAATTGTTGCCACGTGAAGAACAAGTTCAAAAACATCCACATCGACCACCGCCTGTCATTCCAAAACCTTCATAGCCACCTCCTTAGGACGTGTTGCATCCGAAGGTCCATGGTCACCGTCAACCACCTAGGGGAAATAATCCATCCATAAATATGATTTCCATATATTGTTTCGAACCCCTATGAGATCCGAATAACCCATTAAATCCATTGTACCTCAACTTGGGGGCAATAAAATTTGAATAGGGAGATTCACCCCCATCACCTTCTGAGTATTGGCCTTGCGACGAGATGTTGCAACCATTTCACTTCTTTTCAGAGCCAACTCATGATGTCTTCCATGCTGAGGAGGAACCTGAGGTTCCCATTGATGATTTAAAACTAGCAAATGATATCCATTTGATCCCTACCCCCCACCAGTTGGAGGAGGGGTTACATATGTCAAAATATCCTACGATTGACAAAGACATCAGCTTAGATCCAAAAAATCCATAGTATATCAAGCTAGGGGAAATTCTAACCCTCAAAGAGTAAGCTAATTACATATCCCTTCTCATTAATAAGAAGGCAGCTTTTGCATGGTCCTACAAGGACATGTTGGGCCTGGACCCAAATCTAGTCACCCATAATCTGATGCTTGAATCTAAGGCCAAGCCGTTCAAGCAAAAGCTAAGAAATATGCATCCAAAGGTGGTCTTAATGGTCAAAGATGAGCTGTAGAAGTTGTTGGATGCCAAGTTTGTTATTTTTGTATACTATCCGCCATGGCTGTCCAACATGGTTACCATCAAGAAGCTAGATGGGAGGATTTGCATTTGCATAGACTTTCCTGACCTAAACAAAGCAAGTTCTAAGGATGATTTCCCTTTGCCAAGCATTGACGCCCTGGTAGATGCTAGAACAGGCCACGAAATGTTATCCCTCATGGATGGTTTCTCTGGATAAAACCAGATTCATATGAGTATAGAAGACCAGCTCAAAATGACATTCACAACACCATGGATAAAATTTTGCTATAAGGTCATACCTTTTGGCCTTAAAACTGTTGGCACCACCTACCAACGTGCCATGACGTACATCTTCCATGACTACATGTATAAAACTTTAGAAGATTACATGGATGACTTATTGGCTAAATATTTATTATGTCATGAGCATCTTGACATCTTGGGCAAAGTTCTAGATCGCCTCATAGAACACAATGTGAGACTGAACCCCAAGAAAAGCATTTTTGGTGTCAAATCTAGAAAACTCTTGGGATTCATTATTTCCAAGTGAGGCATTGAAGTGGACCCTAACAAGGTCAAGGCTATCCTCAAGATGCCTCTCCCAACCATGATCAAGCAACTTAGAAGTTTTCAGGGCAAGATTGTGTCCATCAAATGCTTTATAGCACAATTTTTGGACAAGTGTCACCCCATGAACAAGTTGTTGCATAAGGGGTTGTATTCCATTGGGATGATGAGTGTCAGGAGGCCTTTGAAACAATAAAACAATACCTGGCTTCACTACCAATATTAGTTCCACTTAGGTTAGAAGTGTCATTCAGCTTATACATCTCAACCATTGAGATGTCATTGGGCTCCATGTTAGCCCAAAATAATGAACTGCATAAGGAACATACAACTTATTATCTCAACCGCACTATGTTTAGTTATGAAATCAAATACACATACGTGGAAAAATTATGTCTAGCGGTGGTTTTGGCCATCAAGAAACTGCGACATTACATGCTTAGTCATACAACGTATGTTATATCAAAATATAATCCATTGCGATACATTATGAGTCACACTTATCATATTAGTCGCATGATGAAATGGATCATGCTGTTGACAGAGTTTGACCTAGATTTTATTGGACAAAAATAAATTAAGGGCCAGGTCATCGTCGATCAACTTGTAGAGGCTTCCCTCCAAGATGATTAGCCTCTTAGCATGGAGCTTCTCGATGATGGGATCTTCAAAATATCATAATCGCTTGATCCTGACAAACTTGAACTGCAGGAAGATATGACCCTATTCTTCGATGGCTCCAAATGCGAGCAAGGGGGTGGTGCAAAAATCATGTTTTTCACACCACATGGGGCTCCCATACCCCTATCATTTAAACTCAATTTCTTATGCACCAATAATAATGCTAAGTACAAAGCCTTACTTATAGGACTTCAAACACTATCACCAACATCACAAAGCTTAACATTTTTGGTGACTCCTTTCTCATCGTTAACCAAGTCAATGGGATCTTTCAATGTAAATGCCTAGTCTTGCAAGCCTACAAATCCCTTGTGGATAAATTCCTGGTAAAATTCAAATGGTATAACATTGAGGCACTCCCTCGATCATATAATAATTTTGTGGATACAATGACCTCTCTCGGGTCCTTGATTTTGCAAAATCCTACGGATCAGATGACAACCATTAAGGTCTAAATGCTCTTGCAACCCGCCATAGAGTATGAGAAAAGTCAAGACATGCCAAAAATCTACATGATTCAAATTGAACCTCACCAAGAGAGATTCTCCCACATTCATGAACACTTGAACTAGGCCGATTGGGGTACTTTGTTTCCTCAAGCCCCTTTTGATAGCAGTACAATGTTGTTCTTACAAGTACTTTCTCGATTAGCATTTTCTAAGGATGAACTTAAAGAGGGATATGTCATCCATGTGCTCGAGGCTTTTGCACAACAGAACTGATCAACAAAAATAAGAAATACCTAAAGCTCGATAACCTTCCTCCTAGATTGTCACACACTGCTAAAAGAACATTTAGATGAAAGGTGACAAAATATGTCTTGCTATGAGATATCTTGTATCATCAAAGCTACGAAGGGATCCTCCTTCGCTACTTAGAGCATCAAGAATCAACTTGGTCAATTTCCCAAGCACACGATGGTACATGTGGTGGCCATTTCAATGGCATGGCAATTGCTAAGAGCATTCTTCGCATGGGCTATTATTGGCCAACTTTAGAGTGAGATTGTTGCACATACGTGAGGAAGTGCGTGAAGAGTCAACACCATGCGAAATTGACACATGTACCTTCTCAGGCCTTGAAACCGATCCAATTAGTATGGCCATTTTCATAGTGGGGGTTGGATTTAATCAAGAAAATATCCCCCGTATCCTCAGGCCATCACAAGTTTATCATAACAGCTCCCAAGTATTTCACTAAATGGGTGGAAGTAATTCCTCTTACCACTACGACAGGGCCTTGCATAGCGGACTTCATATTGCACCATATTATTTGTCGTTGTGGCATTCCATCCAATATCATTTCAAATAATGGGACATCATTTAAAAACAAATATGTGCGTGCTTTGATAGCAAAGTATAATATCCAACACAGTTTTTCAATGCCCTACTATCCGCAAGCAAATGGGCAAGCAGAGGCTTCCAATAAAATATTAATTGTAATTCTCAAGAAAACTGTATAGAGAATCATAAATATTGGCATATGCAAATACCCCTTGCTCTAGGGGTTTATTGCACTAGTATTCGAATGCCCATTGGGACTACTCGATTTTCGCTAGTGTATGGCACTGAGGCGATAATACCTCTAGAGCTCAAAATACCATCGCTGCTCATATACATGCAAGAGTTCATTGATGATGACACAGTGTGGTAGGCTCATGTAGATCATCTTACGTTACTTGATGAACATCATTTTAATGCTCTCGAGCACCTACGTATTTATGAAGAGTGACTTAAGAAAGCCTACAATATGAAATTCTGCCTAAGAGACTTTCAAGTTGGTGACTTTTAACTGAAAGAAAACCAATAAAATTCAAATTTGTCGCCCCATCTATAGGACAAGTTCACGAAAAATTGGTTAGGTCCATATATCATTAATGGTCAGATAGGACCTGGAACTTATCACCTAGCCTCCCTAGAAGGTGTCGAGGACCCTGAACCCTTTAACATATGTCATTTGCAGCCATTCTATGAATGACATTCTATGATTAGGGTATGGTGGCCTTAACCTAAAATGCTCCTAGGAATTCTAGAACCGTTTACGTCACCCAAAAATCTCCAAGGGTGCCTACAACCTGCTTGGTTAACCTAAAATTCTCCTAGGTGGTCTAGAACCATCTAGGTCACCCAAAAAGCTCTAAGGGTGCCTACAACCCACTTGGTCAACATAAAATGCTCCTAGGTGGTCTAGAACCATCTAGATCACCCAAAAAGCCCCAAGGGTGCCTACAACCCACTTGGTCAACATAAAATGCTCCTAGGCGGTCTACAACCGTCTAGGTCACCCAAAAAGCTCCAAGGGTGCCTACAACCCACTTGGTCAACCTAAAACGCTCCAAGCCAGTTTAGCACCATCTAGGTCACCCAAAAATTTCCAAAGATATCCATAAGCCCTTTGGTCCTACCTAAATTCCCCAATGGCCCCCAATAAGCCCGTTGGTCACATATACATACACATATAACAATAAAAAATACAAAAACATTAAATCCCATTGCATATCAAAAACATAATAAAAATATAAAAACATTAAATCCCATTGCATTTCTAAAACATAATCAAAATATAAAAATATTACATCACATCATGTTGTATCCCATTGCATTCTATCATCGTTTACATTTAGGCATACTCATCATTAGAAATTTACATTTTAAAGTGCCTCATATAAGTCTAGAACCATGATGGTAAATTACTTACTGCTCAAATCAAGATTATAAAATTAATCATAGTTCCATGTGGCAGTTGTCATTTTCCAAGTTTCACATTTGTGTACACCATTCCACCTAGTCATTTGTTCTAGAATGTAAGTAGGGTTTTTGGTAACTCAAACACTTCTAACTTCTCTTCAGGTTTTGTAGAAAACTATAATGATTTTTAGAGGGTAGAGTCTTGCCTAGATTATACCTTGTGTACATCATATCCCAAAGACATTTACACATTAAAAATCCAAGTTTTACGAATGAAAAGATGAAAAATTCACAGTGGTCTAGGTTACCATAAGTGAAACGACTATCTTGCTCATCTCCCTGTGCAAATGGTCTAATAATATTGAGAATTGGCAAAAGAAAAAATTCCCCCCTACTCAATTCCCACAATCCCTACTTCCCACATATCCCAATTCCTCTAGAATTTCCCAAAAGTCACAAATATCAAAAATTGCAAAATCAAAGTACAAACTCAAAAAAAAAAGTACAATCCCAACACGTACATGTACAAGACAAAATGTACAATTTCAAAAGTGCACAAATCATAAAGCACAAAAAATAGTGACTCTCATCACTCAATAAATCCCTTGCTCCAAACACAATACACAAAAAGTGATTATCGTCACTAATGAGTAAGTATCCCAAACATCACAAGTGTTCCTCCTAAACACACATCCCACATTATTACATAGTTGAACTTGAATCCCTAGAATTCTTAGCATTTGGAAAGCCATAAGGTGATCCTTAGTATAGGTTTTGTGGATAGCCTACTTGGCACTAGAGGTATCCTTGCGCACAACTACATGTCTATCGTAATAGTATCGTGCCTTTGCATAGACCAATGTTTGCATTAGGATGAGCTAGCTTGTGGTAATTTAGGTTGCATAGTGGTCTAATATAACTAAGTACAACACGTAATATTGTGACAAAAGAAAAGAATTCACATGTACACACAGGGATATGATGTACCTTGGTAATCATAACAAAATTTATACCTTGTCAAAAAGTCTTGAAAAGTCAGTATACAAACATTGATAAAAATAGCTAGAGTGTTTGAGTCTCATAAGAACCTCACATACATTCTCTACACATACCATTTCATTTACTTCATTTTAACACATCAAATAATGGTCTCACAGTTCCATTTACAAAAAATAATACCAAAAAAATATATATACAAAGCAAAGAAACACAAAAAAAAATAAAAATAAAAGTGTTAATATATTTTTGTATAGTTTATACTGTTCACACAGTATGTCAAATCATTAGCCCAGCTTATATTCATAAGTCAAATCAAATTTACCATCTCACTATGTATCCATGCATATAAATAACAACAAATCAATAAAATTAAACTACACATGCATACATGATATCCATCTACAATCATCTCATTGCATACATACAAATCATAAACAATAAAAAGATTCAAATTGCATCCATACAATAAAACAATAAATGAAACACATGATGAATAAAACAAAAACTTATATATATATATATATATATATATATATATATATATCGAGCAAAATAAAAATGTCATAGTTTTAAAATTACCCAAAGGCTACAATAAAGTGGGTCCTTAGACCTCATGATGCTAATAATACCAAACAAACAAAAGCATCCCAAAAATGAACCCACGAGTTGCCATCACCATGATCACATAGGATCGATGCTACGACTCACACTGCCCCCAACGGTTTGGGCCCGTTGAGAACCCCCAGGCCTACTGCTAACAACCATGTCCTCCCTATGCCTAGTAGAGGAATGCACTATCTTTCTCCACTAAGATCGGTGAGACCTGCTAGACTCCCCATCATCCGATAATCATCCTCTAAGGTGCACCACCTCCATCTCCAAGCACCCCACATACTCCTATCTCCATTTTCCCTGCACCTGGTATGTCTCCACAACTGACTGAAGATACTGTACCTTAGATCATGGTCTCTATACCTCCTCGATACTGAATCCCTCTTGCCTCAAAACCATACTCCTTAGTTGCACCCACAGGGAGGATATCTTGGCCCGATCCTCCCCTATATGTACCTACAAGAGATCTCTCTCCTACCCAACCCTGGCTAGCTCCACCTAAAGCTCAACAAATTGGTCACCTTATACATCATGTGGTACACCTATCTCAGGTACCTCTACACCTATATCATCACCCTGATCTCCCAATTCTAAGAGATCTCCCTACTGAACACCCTCCGCTAGGTCCTCCCCTAAAGCATCTGATATCATCTCATCAGCAACCATAGAGGCCTCACCACCTAGGGTTCATATACCCTACCACTAGCGCATCACCCACTATGAGTCATACTCTGTTGTAGTCCTGGTATTGCCAACATCAATAACATCTATAGTAGCAACTGACTCCTTGCCTACCTCCTCCATAGTAGGCCAATATAGAGTCCTCTCATCCCCACATTGTCGGTACACAATTGGCTCCCCCGATAACCCCTGTCAAAGCCCAAACTGTCGTATGACACGAGCATAAGAAAATAACTCCCACTCAATCCAATGTCATGCAATAAGCCATCTGCCTCACCTCATCCATCGGAGCTACTCTCCTATGTTTGCCCAAATAGGACAATCTTTGTACAATTTCCAAAATACCTATCCTGGTGCCAACCGAGAGAACATATCAAAATAATAATCTACAACACCCGCGAACTATCGACTCGGACCTCTCTTCTGTGTTGTCTACTATAGGATGCCATATCCTATCTCTCGGTCAAATAACTGTGCTTGGGTAGTCCAGGGTAAGCCCTAAGGTCACCCCACAACTATGTGCTACCATCCCCAACAATGCAATAAAAAATTACAGCCCAAACCCTTTTGCTTCTAGCAGTGGATCTTGTACAACTCGTCATAGAGTTGTGCGAGTAGTGTCATCCCCAATTCTATCACTAGGGGATCCTCCGTAGTTTAACTCACCAAAGCATAAACAATCTCCAACATGTTCCAAGGGAACCTGGCACCTGATGAGTCAGGAAGGAGTAATTTGGAGATGAGGGTCATCAATAGTGCATACCTCACCCCCAAAACCCCCTCCTCATACCAGTACCCAACCAAGATACCGCCATTATGGCATTCCAATTCTGCATCATCAACATCCTCACCAAAATACCTTTTCAGCATTGCACCTTGCGAGTCACAGTGCGACGATCGGATAGCTCTCTCCTTTATCAAAATCCTCATAATCTGATAGACATTCCCAAGCATCACTGTCATATCTCCCATAGGAATATGGAAGGTGTTGGTGCGTAGGTCCCATAAACTGATTAGCACCGTCAGATAAGCTCGATCACCAATAATAGGCTCCAACTGAGTAACTTGCTTGAGCCCTAGGGCATTAAGCCACTCCTAGTCAGCCTTAGTCAGGGCATCCCGTGTGGTCCCGAAGAGCTTCGATTTTTGATACCGACTCTTCACCACCTAAAAAAATAATAATATAAAAATATAATCATAATAAAAACAATATTACTACATCAAAAATAAAATCAAAATATCAAAATGAGGAAATATATATATAATTTAAACAAAACAAAAAAATAAAAAAATATATTATGTGGCTAATAAGTGAGGTCATTTGAGTTAACAATTACCTTTTTTGTGCTAGCCCCTCTGCTGGATGCCTTTGCCTGATAACTCACGATGATATATAAATATTTTGACAGTGCTTTGCTATGCAGAATCCTTAACCTCCTCCTCACCAATCAAACTACAATAGTAAAAAATGCAATAATGAGCCCAAAATTGGATTTTGGGGTTTAAAAAGGCAAAAATAGTCCTATTCGCTCCAGTGTGGAATGAACGCAATTCTGGTCATTCATCCCACCCTAGGATGAATACAAAAATGTATTCGTTCCACCCTGGGATGAATATAGGATTCATAGCCAAAAACAACTTTAAAAGGCAACAAAAGGGTACAAAAACCCCACAAAACAGATCTATTATAGTCAATTTTTTGTTGTAATAAAAAAGCAAATAATAAAACTCTTGGATGCTCAAAAATAATCTAAATTCAACCCCTAAGAAGACCACCATGGCCAAACCACCCTACAAGAACGAGTTTATTCAATCCTTTCCTCCAAGAAGTAACAAAGAAGGGTTCAAAGCCCACCAAAAACAAGTCAAAATATGATGGACTTCATTTAGAGTCAATATGGAACACAAATTCTTCATGGAAGCATGGATAAGTCATTACTTTATTCCCCAATAAGGCCATTGTGGTC
>JAQPPZ010006832.1:0-11940 GCA_028583015.1 Wollemia nobilis
TTTAAATTGCATTAAATTTGTAGCTAAATCAATGGCCCTACCAAGCACATCTATCATTATAATGAAGAAGTTAGAGGAGAGAGAGTTACCTTGCCTCATTCCTCTCTAATTGGAAAAGAAACTTGTCACCTATCCATTCACAACGATTAAGAACATAGGATTAGATATACATCGTATAACTTTGTTTCTCCATTCTGAGTTAAAGCCAAAATATTCCATGATCTTATCGAAAAAGACCTATGACACCCTATCATAGGCCTTACTCGTGTCCAACTTTAAAAGCATACCTATTGGACATATTTGATCCATGGAGTGTAGCATTTCATGAATGGATATAACACCATCCACAATCTGTCTATTTTCCATTAACGCACCTTAGCTTTGAGAAATAATCTTGGGGAGAAGGATCTTCAATATATTGGCTAAGGTCTTGGTAAGAATTTTGTAGATCATGTTACAAATACTAATCAGCATGAATTCCTTGAACATATTAGCTCCTTGATTTTTTGGGATGAGGACTAGAAAGGTAGAGTTTCATTCCTTTAGCAAGGTGTTATGAGCTTGGAACTCCCTCAAAGCTTCACCTATATCTTGTTGAATAATATGCCAAAAAATTTGAAAAAACCCTCAAGGGAAACCATCTGGACCAAGAGATTTATCTCGCTGTATTTTGAAAATAGGTTTTTGATTTCATCATATGAGAAGGGTTGTGTTAAGAAGTTATTCATATCAACTGTAATCAACCTCAGAATTTTTTACAGAATAGAGTGAAAGGCTTCTACATTTCGAGTAAAGTTATCTTTAAATAAATCTTGAAAAAATGAAATGGTAACATATTTTATCTCATCTTCTCGATGGATCAAGGAGACATCCTCTAATATTATCTCCCTAATTATGTGTTTAAGAGTGGAAATATGGAAGAACTTTATGTTTCAATTCCCCTCTCATAACCAAAGCACTCTAGATTTTTGCCTCCAAAAAAATTCCTCCTTCATAAAAATATTGTGATACTCACTTATAAAAGTCTTCTCTCTCTCCTCAAGGTGTTGATATCTCCCTTGGGTTTGGATCACATTTTACAAGTCTTGGATCTGAGCGAATAACTCATTTTTCTGATTGAAGACATTATCAGACCTCTCTATTCCAAGATCTTGGATTTCTCTTGAGGTCTTTCAATTTTTTTGCAACTACAAACATTTTGGTCCCTCTAATATTAACATTCCACTTTTCCTTTACTTTTTCCTTAAATTGGGGGTGTTGAAGCCATATTAATTCAAATCTAAAATGAGGTTTTTTCAGTCTAGAAATAATGACCATATCTAGATTCAATGCACTATGATCGAAGGTAATCTTAGGGAGGGTTTATAGAACTAAATTTCTTGTATACTAATCTTGTGAGCCTAGCATCTTGTCAAGTCTTATCTAATTTAGCCTCTCACATATCCTCCTATTGGACCAAGTGTATTTACTTCCCATGAGTTCAATATCAATTAGGCCTATCTATGAAATAACATATGCTAGATCCTCCATACCATCATTGTGTATCTAAGAACCTCCTCTCTTCTTTCTAGGTATTAGAGGGTGTTAAAATCCCCAGCTACTACCCATGGGAGAGAGAAATACCTATGCATATCTTCAGATTCCTCCATAACCTCCTTCCCATAACTAAATTAGGAGTGTTTATATTTGTAATGATCCAGCTATATTTTAATTTTTTTCATAAAAAATAACTGAAACATAACTATTTGTTTGTGAGATTCATGTTCCTTCCATTATGTTTGGATCTCAAAGTGACCACACACCACCTGAACCACCATCAACTACACTTATTGTTGCTTCTACTTGTCTCCACATATTATTTTTTATTCTCAACATGTTGTTTTAGTCTACCTTCATCTCCTAAAAGAGAAGAATATCTAGACTATTCATTTTTGTTAAGATCTTAATAACTCTTTGCTTATTAGCGGTGTTCATCCCCCTCACATTCTAGCATATGATCTTCATTTGTTGTCGTGAATGGAGTAGCAACCTCCAGTTAAGTTCAAGACTTTTTGGGTGTTGTTGGAAATCTATTTCGATGTTTTTATAGCACTCACCTTTGCATTTGAAGGTCTTACCACTTTGGTTTTTCTACCTAGATCTACATTCTTCCTAGCATTGTGTGTTTTTATCACCATAGGGGTTTCCTCTTTATTGTCTTCCTCTATAGATTTGTCTTTGGACTGATTTGCTTCTTCCTATTGTATTTTATCCTTGACTATGTTCAGATTTAGTTTTTTGCCTTTGTTTCTCTCAGACCTTTGGCCATCTAACTTTTTATCCCCTGTTTAGTCTTCATTCCCATTTATTTTATGTTGTCTTTAGAACTCACTTATCTAGTATAGGTTCCTTTGTTCTATTTTTGACATACCTCCTTCTTCCAGAGGGGACTCCCTATGTTCAAAGTTTTACTTGGATTTAATATTTCTTTCTGACTTATCTTCAATTTCTTGTTCCTAGAAACCCTCACTAGTATAATATTCTATTGTGGATCACTTGGTCATCATCTGCTAAACTTTCATCTTGAACTCTTTTATCTGTACCTAGCTAGGGTTTCGTTAGTTTTTTTCCATGTCTGGTTCATCATTGTTGTTTGTGTCCACTTCTAAAATATTGAATTTTTTTGAAAGTTTCTAGAACATGAACTCTCCCCTCTTTCCTTTTGGGGTTTATTAGACTTCTACATTTGGTATTTTATTTAGGAGATATTATATTTTTTCTCCATACTTTCATGGATGTCTTCACCTCAGGGTAATATTTTCTTGTATGACCAAAATTCTTACATATGGATGATGAAACTGGAGGATTTTCGTATTCGATTTCTTGGTCCCACATTCTCATGTCTAAGACTAGCCTTATTGAGGATAACAACAATTTTCCTAGGTTAACATTTACACAAAACCTCACATGAATCAATATTGCTCCTGCTTTGGTAGATAGATCCACTGGTATGGGAAAACTGATGGCCCTTGCAATCTTGGCCAAAATGTATGTATTTCAAAAATAAAATGGTAAGCCTGGTAGTCTTACCCAAACAAGGGTTGTATTTATGACTTCCTTATATGGTTCAAAAGTGTAATCCCATTTTTAAGAGCCAGACCTCTCCTTCCAAAAAACTAAGGTCCCTAGAGCATGACATGCATTAGATATTTAATATTTTGATAAGAAAATAGCACAAATCCATTTTACATTGTCGTCACCTCTAGATTATTTCTGGGTTTCTATTTCTCTAGCATCCATTTCCTTATGGATTTCATATCCGTTCTTGGCCCTACAAACCTCTTGACTATATTATTATGTATTTTCTCTATTGGTCGCATAACCAAATAAGGGGGATACACAGATAAACCCTTTCTCCCTCAGTGGAAAAAATAACATTTTTTTTCTTTTTGGGTCTTAGGGCCCTAAACTATGTTCCTCCATGATCTACTCCCTACATTAGACTAGAGAATTGTTTTAAAGTTAAAACATCATGCATTATGTGGAGGATTGCTCTTGTAATTTTTTGTTGGAATTTATGGCTTGAAAAGAATAATAGAAATTTTAAAAATAAATCTCAAAATCATGCCCAAGTCTAGAACCGTATTGTTATCTCTCTTAAAATGTTTACATATGTAATGGCCCTCCTTGGTAGAACTTGATCTTGATACTAAATTATGTATTGATGTGTGGATATCTAATGCATGTTCTTATTTCTATGTTATCAAGATGAGTTGGTATTTACATTTTATGCTTGAGAATATGGTACTACTAATGAATTTGTGGTTGTAGGACTAGGTACTCTCATCGGTGGATTGATATGGGACAACCACTAGAGTTGAGAGAAATATGGGAAATGATGGATGACTTGTTCATTGACAACTCAAGGGTAAAATACTCATCATATAGATGCATTTCATATATATATATATATATAGTCACCAAGGGATCGTATCCAAATTCTATTGCTTCCCAAAATTCATTGCCAAGTGCCATCAGGTATATCTTCATCATCATACTCCAATATATATAGTCACTTCCATCAAATACTGGTGTTGAATTATTTGAGGACACCTCCTTAGGATCCATTGTGTTCTTGTTAGCTTTTACTTAAAGTTGTTAAACTCTTCTAAAGGAACTTGCTCTGATATCAATTGAAGAACACAAACTTATACTGAGAGGGGGGTGAACAGTATAAGACCACTTTTTAATTTTCTTTCCAAATAAATATTATGCAATGTATAGATAGCAATATCAATAGAAGTAATCAAAGCAATGCACAAATCACCATGCACAATAGAGACACCAATTTAATGTGGTTCACCCAAAGATGGCTACTTCCATGGAGAAAATATTTCTTATAATTTTTTTCTCAAATAATCTCTTGGGAATCCTTTCCCTACAATTTTTATGAACCTTTGTCCAAAGAAGATGTTGATCCCCTAAATCAAGTTCATGGATCTCTATCCACAGGAGAACTCCTTCTTCTCTACTTTGGATGGTGATCCTCTAGAAGACTATTGCCTCCACTGCATTGGCTTGTGGATCTCTCTCCACTGAAGACTCTTGTCCCCACTCAAAAGACCTATCCTCATTGCCCTGGCTGATGGATCTCTATCCACTAGAGACTAATTTCCTCTCTGCTTTGTCACCCCCAAAGCTCTATTTCAAATATGCACTAAACTCAATCCTTTTGTCTAGCACACATCTATCCTCGATCTCTATCTTTGGTCTGGCACAAATCTATCCTCAAATCTACACCAAATTTTGCTAAAAAAAATTTACTCAAAACTTGCTTAAATATGCTCAACAAGTCCACTCAGAATTTTCCCAATTTGCTCAACAATTCCACTCAAAACTTACTCAAATCTACTCAACAATTCCACATAGAACTTGCTCAAATCTACTCAATAGGTCCACACAAACCTTGCTCAAATCTGCTCAACAAGTCCACACAAAACTTGCTCAAATCTACTCAACAAGTCCACATAGAACTTGCTCAAATCTACTCAACAATTCCACATAGAACTTCCTCAAAGTTGCTCAACAAGTCCACATACAACTTGCTCAAATATTCTCAACAAGTCCACTCATAACTTGCTCAAATTTGCTCAAACAAGTCCATACAGAACTTTCTCAAATCTGCTCAACAAGTCCACAAAGAATTTGCTCAAATCTGCTCAACGATTCTGCATATAACTTGCTCAAATCTGCTCAACAAGTCCACACAAAACTTTCTCAAATATGCTCAACAAGTCCACACAAAACTTGTCCAAATCTACTCAACAAGTCCACTCAAAAATTTTCCAAATCTTCTCAACAAGTCCACTCATAACTTGTTCAAATATGCTCAACAAGTACATATAGAACTTTCTCAAATATGCTCAACAAGTCCACATAGAACTTGCTCAAATATGCTCAAAAATTCCACACAAAACTTGTCCAAATCTGCTCAACAAGTCCACTCAGAACTTGTCCAAATCTGCTCAACAAGTCCACACATAACTTGCTCAACTTTTCTTAACAAGCTCACTCATAACTTATCCAAATATCATAGAAACATAAAGAGAATTGTTAGACTCAATATGTTCTACACTCGATGCTCAATCTCTCTCTCAATTCAAATCAGAATATATAATAGTTTGTTTTATGGAACCTGAACAATCACTTCACACATCCACTTGACTAGGCTCAACCAACTCTACTCAACCAATCACTTAATGGAACACCCCTTTCTCACAAACCCTAGTCCAAGCATATAACCACCAACTCAAAATGTTTCCAACAATGCTCAACAACAAATCTCACATAACAATGATACTCATGTTATTTTCAAACCCTAGTTCAATTTCTTTGCACAACAACTTACTTCAACAATAATACTTATAAAACAATTTTCACATAACAATGATACTCATGATCTTTTCAAAATCCTAACTCAAGTTCTTCACACAACCAATGGCTTCAACAACAATGCTTATCAAACAAGGTTTAACAACAACTCTTTACTCCAGAAAAACCTTGAAGTATTAACTCAACACACTAAGTAGGAAACCTTAATCAAGTCCTTTTCGCTCCAAACTTATTTTCTAGAAAACCAATCAATCAACTCAATTATGGAAGAATGTGCTCATATGCTTTTATTGAATATGAAGGGATCTCATAAATCTGTCACAACCACAAACACTTCTATGCCAATCTCAAAGAGGTTAGAAGATACATCTTTCTCACAATATAATATAAATACTCAATTACACCTTATCACTCCACCTTTCAAAAACAACTATCAACATACATAAAATATTTATCTAACTCCAAATAGCACAAATCAATATCCAATAAAATAATTCTTCACAAACCCTTATAACTCCAAATAGCACAAATAATTTATCAATAAAATAATTCTTCACAAACCCTTATAACTCCAAACACAAATCAATTCAAAATAATTCTTCACAAATCCTTATAACTCCAAATGACCCCTTAAGAAAAACTTTAGGCAATATAAAATTTAATCAAAAATTACCTTTGCCACTAGTGGGATTTGAACCCACAATCTTTGCCTCCGCGAGTGCTCTAGTCGTGGACCTTACCACTACGTGTGCTAGGTGCATGCTTAATACTCCACGAGCACCTCGTGCTCCTTCTACCACACCTGGCGCTCAAACCGAACGTGAACAAAAACTTTCCCTTGGTGCTCAAGTCGAACACGCCAATCTTCCACACGAATCGATCATGGACTCCTTCCACTCCAATGCTCTCACACAATGTGATGTACCATTGGACCATCGTGTCCAATGTGGGTCACACCATGCGCTTACACCTTTCATCTTCTTCTTGCGCTAATAAGAAAAATAAGCTCTTTGTCTTCTTCCTCGACGTTCACAATTTGCATGAATTCCTTTACCTTGGTCGCATAAAATTAATTCGAAGAGGGATACTTTTGAATACCTCTTGGCATCTTATTTATACATGATTTCACCTTATACCTTAGATTTCAGCGCTCCATTTTATTTTATGACGTCGACGCATTTTAAAACCTTTTATAATTTATAAATTATTTAAATTCTAAGGAATTTAAATTTTATAAATTATATTTATAAACTTTAACTTTAATGAGATTAAAGCCTTCCTTGGGTTTAAACTTAAACCTTTAATTTGTAAATTATTCTGCCACCGTGGTTCTTTTAAAATATTAACTGCCATCTCAATATGTGAGGAGCCTTTTATATCCTCATAATGATTTTAATAAAACCATTTAATCTTCCACCATGATTTTACCATAAAACCTCATAAAACATTATTTTGCCAACTTTTTCTTCAACTCTTCACATTGTTCCTGGTGCTATTGATGGTGTGCTCCATGGTATTAATAATGTCTTCAGATGTTAACTTTGGCATCAATGACGAATTTTCACCTTGACATCAATGACAACTAAATGAGCTCAAAATTTCCAACACCATTCACTGACGTTCAAAAAATATTTTGAGGTAAATTAAAATTATGTGCCTTCCCTCCAAATATCCAAAATGAGGCATATCTTTGCTCTACACATTTGAAGTTTAATCACTCCTAAAATAATTTGAATCTCCTACAATCTGACTCCTCAGCATTACACCTTTTGCATGCATTATTTTAACTTCTCCTCTGCATTTATCTTCTCTGGACTATTATGCATGAGATGTTATGTATCTATCTTGTGCACCTTAAACATTGTTGTTAATGCCTGATTCACCTTAGATTTTTGGCTTGCGTGTTTTTTCCAACCATCTCCTTCAAATGCTATCACTTCTAGTTTCTTTCCTATACACTCTAGAATCTAGTCCTATGTTTAATGCTCTTCATCTACACTTAATATCTTCTTTAGTATTTATTTGCTCTCCAACCAAAAACACATTTAACATTAGCTCTCATTTGGTACTTCACTACAAGCTCTCCTTCTCTACTTCACTACTAACTTTCCTTCTTTGCTTCACTATCAGGTCTCCAACTTCTTGAGCACTATCACGCCACAAATATATTTTTAACTTTAACTCATGTAACTCTTATAATTCTCACAATATCAATTCAACGTAAATAAATATGGATCCTCTCATAATAGTGGCTTTGATATCACTATTATCAACTCAATACTTTCCTCATATGATCTCACAATATATAAAGATATATTAAATCCATGATAATAACAATGAACAATAACTCCTTGTAAATATTATTGAGAAATATATCTACTTCAACAATGTAAGTACGATGTATTACAAAGCTTCTTTTGATCCATAGTACAATGCTTCGTCTTCAATATATATACATTTGATATGAGACTCTTCACATTCACAAGACTATTCACCTTTCTACTTTCAACAAACTATTTATCTCCTCAAACACACGAGAGATATAACTCTTCATATTTCTCATGGGAGAAATACCACATAATAATAAATCTATTATTGACTCCACATATCCACATAAGGACAAAGACTCTAATGATTGCACATACTAAATGATAAACTCTTACATAACTTCATACTTACATGACACCTCACTTACATAACTCCACACTTTTACATGACACCTACTATATACTCAAGTATTTATAACACTCTAAACTCAACTATTTACATGAGACTTGAAATAGTATTGCAAGGTATCAAATAGTGTAATACTTCCAACAATTTCCCTAGGAAGAATGTTTAGTCACTAGAGGACCTCCCAAAGGCTCATCATTCCTTTGATTAGTATTCCAAAGCAAGATTCTTATAGGAGAGTTTTCAAAGAAAAGCATATCATGGACTATTGAGGTGTGCCTATTGTGAGAAGAATATAGAAACATTAAACTATTTACTTATTTATTGGACCTTTTATTAAAAAAATTGGGACAACTTTTTTAAAACTATGAGAATATATTGGGTAGCTCCATAAATATTGAAAGGGTTGTGAAATGTTGGATTTTTTTTTATTAGAGTGAAAATAAGGTTTTTTGAAAGGGATACAACCCTTTATACACGAAACCATTTCCTTTAGAAAAGTGGTAAATAAAATCCCAAGGGCAATGAAATACAACAAACTTAATCAAAAGATACAACATAAAAACAACATAGAAAATAGCAAAAAAAATAGTATGAAAGTTACAACTCAAAGAAACTACATTCAAATCAATAGGTTGGATGATCTTGATTGCTCTACTTTATTTTGAATAGGATAACAACAACTTCTATTTCTTCATCCTTTTTTTTTATTTGAACCACTAGAAGATACAACATGAAAACAACACAAGAAACAACCAAAAAATAGTACAAAAGTTATAGCTCAAATAAAATCCATTCAAAATCAAGAGGTTGGATGATCCTGGTTGCTCTACTTCATTTTGAACAACATAACAACAACTTTCATGTCTTCATTTTTCTTTATCTGAACCACTAGAATATGCAATATAAGAACTACACAAAAATTTAGTACAAAATTTACAACTCAGATAAACTCCATTCAAAATCAAGAAGTTGGATGTCTTCATCCTTATTATTTATCTGAACCACTAGAAGATACAACATAAAAATAGCATAGGAAACAACAACAAAAATTAATACAAAAGTTACAACTCAGATAAACTACATTCAAAATCAAAAGGTTGGATGTTCTTGATTGTTCTACTTCATTTTGGATAGGATAAACTTCCATGTCTTCATCCTTCTTCTTTATCTAAACCACTATCCTTAGTTCCTCCCAAGTGTCCTTCATTTTCTTCTCACTGAATTTCCACATTACCATAGCTGAATTGATTATTCAAGCGTAAAGTTAAAATCACATGAGGTGGATACGAGTCCACTCATATGTCTATGTCATATTAGTTTACTCCTAGATTAGCCAAATATTTGGTAACTTTATTCCCTTCCTTAAAAATATGCACGATTTTCACCTCTTGAAAAGATTAAAGCAATATTTTACTATCCCTTATGATTCCTTTCGTGATCCATATTGGTTCTCACTTTCCAAGCAAATAATTAATTATGTTAAGGGATTCCCCCTCCACTACTATCCTAGGAATGTCAAATTAAGCCATGAGCTTGATACTAGTTATCATTGCCTTAGCTTAAACTACATGATTGGTTTGCGTCCCATAATTCTCCAAGTAAGCTCCTATCATCTCCCCTTTTGAATTTCTTATCACACCACCTCCCCCATATTTTTTTGGTTTACATTTATAGGTTCCATCAAAGTTAAGTTTCATCCACCCCTCCTCAGGTTTCTTCCATCTAGTATTTATTTCGAATATCCTCCCTCGTCTTGTGTCCATCGTCAGTATTTACTTCTAGTTTCCAATTATTAACTATCTCTTTATTTATTCCCTTCTTAGCCCCTTCCTCATGTTTACTTGTTGCTAGGTTCTCCTAGATTGCATTCTTAATTATAAAAAAGATATATTTTTCATCCTTGTAATAGTCTCTAAAAATCTTGTTATTGCGCTCCAATTGGATACCCTAACAAACATGAGCTAGGGATATATTCCATAAATAATTAATTCTAGAAGTTTTGAAGGGGGCATGTCATTGTTCAACAAAACTAAGGATAGATTGAGGGGTCACCCAAGAGTATTGAAGGCTTGAAGCATCAAATGAAGAACCTTCCTTTAGAAAGAACAATTAATAAAGAGGTATGAAACCGATTCTTCATCAACTTTGCACAAAGGATGCATGTTAAAAATATAAAATACTCTTCTTCTAAGGTTGTCTATTGTTAAAATTTATTTTTAAGGACTAATCAAAGAAAGAATGCAAATTTAGGAGTTAAGTCTCATCCAAACTCTATTGACTAGGAATTCAGGAAGGTCTTCATTTCTTATCATTAGATAACCTGGCCTAGCTAAGTAAATTCCTATTGAAGTAAGGGCCCAAATGAGGGTGTATTTAGTGGGGCTTATAGGTATGTAATCTAAGAGGATAAGTATTTTAACAAAATATACTTTGTGCTAATTTTCCTAATTAGTGGCGGGAATAGAGATATATTTCCATCTTATGAATAGTCCTTCTTCTTTCAAATAATCACTAACCCAAATGCCAAAAATTAACTTCAAGGGTTCCATGATTTACCTACATTCCCTCCAAGTGCAAAGGGGCTTGTCAACTATCCAAGTGTCCTCCCAGAATAAGATGGAATTTCCAATCCCTAATTTTTATTTTAATATTTTCAATAACAGAGGTCTTGTTTTAGTTAATCCATTCCATAAAGTTGAACCAAAAGGTGGATTTTCACATCTAAAGAAGGGGTTGAAGGATTCTAAATACTTAGCTTTGATGATATTGACCCAGGATGTTCCATTTTTTTTATTAAACTCTAGCCAAGCTTGGTCATATGAGCTTCATTAAATTTATTCATTCTCTTGATGTCTGACCCACCTTCTCTCTTAGGACTACAAACTTTATTCCAAGCCACTAGTGGAAGTCTTTGATGTTCCTTAACCCCTAACCACAAGAAATGTCTTTGAATTTTCTCAATAATGTTAGAAAATTTTGAGGGTATTTTAAACATCGAGAGGTAATACACTGGTAAGGACTGAAGAGTAGATTTCAAGAGCTACACCTTACCAACCTAAGATAGGAGAGTCATATTCCATCTTGCTACTTTGCTTTGAAATATTTCTATCATTGCATTCCACAGTTCATCTCTAACTCTTCCTTTAAATAGTGGTAATACTAAATAAGTTGAGGTAAAGTCTCTAATTTCACAACCAAGATTCTAGAAATTTTATTCTATCTATAAGTTAGAGTATTGACAAAAACAAATTTTTCTTGTTAAATTTGATGCTTTTTCATACTCCTGGAGCACCTTCTTTATATTATTGACTTCTCTTAATGAATCCTACCATACAATTATAGTATCATCCATAAATTTATGATGAGTAATCGGATCTACTATTATCATTGGCC